>VDFB02083370.1:0-53740 GCA_007258455.2 Sequoia sempervirens
GTCCATTTTGTAACCTCCCTTTCATGCATCCTCCACCATTGATCTTAGAATCCTTCTAGAGGATTAATCTCAACTGTCCATTCAAAAGGTTGTCTATAAAAGCAACATTCCTCTTCCATTTTCAATTTAACAACTATTTGTCTCCAACTTTCTATTTACTATTTTGCAAGTATTTGAACAAGTGAAGCAACAAATCTGAGGGAAAAGATTGCAAAAAGGAGAAATAGGAGAGCAAGGGAAGTGATTCAAGATTTAAGCATGGGGAGTATTTTGATTTCATGTTTTATTTTCCTTATGCTTTCATTGTTTTCTCTTGTTTAGGTGTGGTTAATGGTCTAGAGGTGTTGGCTGTCACTATTCTAGGCTAGAAACTAAGAAACCCCATCTCACAGTTTCTTAATATTACATTTCTTTTTTAAATGATCTCTCATGACCAAAACATTCTTGATGGATACATAATTTTTCTACCTCATTTCTTGATAAAATAAGGCACCTGCATAATTCTAAAGTTTTAATTTGGATATAGTGTTATTAATCACCATCACAAGGTTGTCTCAAGAATCTAGCAATCAAAACAACATGGTTGTCCATCTTACATCTATTGACTTAGATGACTCATGATAGTGTTGAATTTTATATGCTTAGCAATGGATTATCCATCACCCATCCGTAAAGCATATAAATTCTCTAAAAAAAATAATTACCAAAGATCTCTAAGTCATGTAGAACTTTCCCAACTTCTTCTAGAGGATTATAGTGGATATTTCTCTTGAAAAATGTAACAACACTATTAAATTTGATAAATAGAGATTAACCAGGCTACTTACTTTATGGTACAACACTTAAATTCAATCTTAGTAAGTCATGGTTGCAGGATTTGAACTAGAAATTACAACCCATAGATCTTTGTCTACAAGTAGGTCCTCCATCTAGACCTTCTAGAGCTCAAAGCTAGTTCCATTGAACTTTTCGACCTCAAACCTTCCACTAGAAATTGTCAAATTGCCATCACTTTATACATAACAAATAGATCCTTATGCACAACTCCCACTTAACCAACAATTAATTCCAAACTATGCTTACTCCTCTCATGGATTTAACATATTGGACTAGCTCTAATACTAAATGAAAGGAAATAATGTGCCCAAATGTAATAATGTCCTACTTAATTCTGACGTAAGTCAATACAATTGATATATCTAAAAATAAATTTAGTAGAAGGGTACTTACTAAGAAATAAAGGAGAGAAGAATAATAGAATATAGGAGATACCTAGGAAAACCCATAGAGGGGAAAACACAACAAGAAGAGGGTCTT
Source organism: Sequoia sempervirens (assembly GCA_007258455.2). Taxonomy (NCBI): domain Eukaryota; kingdom Viridiplantae; phylum Streptophyta; class Pinopsida; order Cupressales; family Cupressaceae; genus Sequoia; species Sequoia sempervirens. The sequence continues at coordinate 1,318 of VDFB02083370.1, forward strand.
AATGTATTAAGAACAATAAAATGATTACAATACACTTCTAGACATGACACCTTATGAGGAGTTCCAAAATAGTTTGATGAGGTGACACGCACTTCTAAAAATTCTCTTTAAAAAATCCCAAGATGTTTACAAACAAATTTACACATTACAACTTTAAAAAAATAGATGATTCCACCTTTAACGATTTTGACTCCTCAACAGATTTATCACATCTCAACCAAGTTTATTCTTATGTTTTCTTTGTGGTCTTGACTTTTAACATACCCAATCAATATTCTATACAACAATATCATGTAAGGTGCACAATACTTTTCAACATAAATGAGAGAGACGTATATGGAGACTGGTTTGGCCTGTCAAATTCAATTCGCAGATGCTCTACAGTTGTTGATGTAGTTCAAATGCCCAACATTTGTAAATGGTTGATGCTATCTAAAGGTAATTCCATTGTTGGATCAGATGACATGGGCATTTTCTAGATGGCAGTATTTCATTGCCTTGTACGCAATGGTGAAATATCGATGTACTTTCATACATATTTCAGGATCATATGCTGCATGCCTTCCAGTAATGACGTTAACTGTTCTACCATGGGAAATAAATTTTCAAATACATGGTACGCTTGTGGGGCCGAGCTGATATAGTGGTGCATGTGGATAAGTATCTCTAGTTGGCTGCTTAGTGTTTTCCTACTTGAATACGGAAAGGAGGGGCCCAACATGTTTTGGTGGCCATTAATGCGCTTCTGTACACCCACAAAACAAACACAAGCAAAGTTCGTTTAGAAGTGCATAAATGTCCTCGTGGGATTATTTGGAGCTATTCACCTTATGCAGAGTCCCCATTATCAATTTATTCTTGTTTTCCAGATGGATAATGCCCTTGTTGTCCAAAACATGGATTTTTGGTTCGTTGTTCTTCACCTGGTCATCATTTCAAGGGAGCTTTTGTTTTGTATTAGAAGTGCTCATGCTCAAATTGAGGATCTTGCACTCTCTCAAGTATTATACACAAATAACGTCATTCTCAAAGTATTTGGTTTTCTAAGGTCACCTTTGGTGACTTCATTTTTGTTCTAAATTAGTCTGTAGTGTGAGCTGTGGGCTCCTTAGCACAGAAATGCCTCATCGCTAGATGTAAATGAGTTTTTAGGGAATCATAAAGAGTATTTTGGATCATTGTGGATCACTAACAACTATCGAATTGTATGATATTTTATATTTATTGGATGTTATATTAGTTTTATTAATTAGATTCTTAGATGGATTTTGGTTCATTTGTTATGTTTGTATTTGCTTTTTTTTTTTTTAAGATTTTAATGCTAATAGATGACATGCTAGTCATTAAGGATAATTGATCATGATAGAAATATTGAAGTATATTTTCTTATAGTTTGTAAGGTAATTTATTGATTTTTGTTGGTATACGAGAGTTTCTAGGAGGTTATAATTGAACACATTTATGTGAAACTTCAATGGATTTACACTTATATTCAAACTTTATTAAGTTAAGTTGTTTTATCTTTAGTTTAAGATCCTAACTAAAGAGTATTAGCAAGTTAGCATGACAATTAACTATTGAAAATGAATTGGTGCAAGACTTGGTATAGAAAGCTCTATACCATGTAAGATTTGATTGAAGGTGTAGCAACCCAAGATCTAGGAGCTTCAATGAAAGTATAATAGAGATCAAATATGAGAGAACAATTATATTCTATCAAAGGATTCAAATATACAAAGATAATGAATCAAGAATACAAAGAAAACCCCATGGCTATATAGACTAAGGTGAGACATAGAATTATATACTTGATTAGGACATGTGCCTTAATCTTCTAATTTGAGATATAAAGTGATAATTATATTATGTGTACCCTAAGTAAGCCTAAGTAACTAGTGTGAATAGGACCTAGGTGACAGACCAGTAAGATAAAACATCTCATTCACACCAACACCTCGTAAAAGCGGCTTAGGGAGAATGTACAAGATGGAATGATGCTAACATGGGTCCTAGCTACTAGGCGATGTTAGGTATCCATGTACAAACAAAATCTCTCACAGGTAGAGAAAAGAAGAAAACCTAATGTGAAAAAAATCCTCCCCAAAAGAGAGAAGAGATAAAATATTCTCAAAAAATAATGAAACTAATAAAACCCCATGTGAGAAAAAGTCCCCACATGAGAGAAAAGAAGAATAGAGACTATGCATGCCTCCTAAAATTAAAGTCTTCTATAATGATGATAGATTCTTGACACTAAATGCTAAATATGATACAATCTCGTTGAACAAATTCCTCCCCATAGGAAGAAACAAAACGAAGAGTATATGTAGGATGTCTTCTCATTCCTAAATGAAGATGAGGGAATAAATATCAAGATGTGTGATGTCTGTAAACTCTAGTCAAGTGTCCCCATGTCAATTTTGAAATTTTCCACTGTTAAGTTAGGTGTTCCAAGCCACATAGATGAAAATGAAAATCCAAAACCTTGTGAAAGTGGATCTAGAACATGTTCCAAAGACAAAAGTGTCTCCTCCAAATATTTTTCAAAGGTCTTCACACCAATTCCAAACTATAAAAATGATGAGGTAAAGAAGGATCAATAGGTTCTAAATTTTCTCTCACAACATCTGAAGAAGAATATACAACCCCATAAGAAGAAACATAAAATAAAATATGAATATCCTCAATAGTGTCCTCTAAGTTTGCAAGATAGGACTCATAAAATAAACTTGAAATATATGTCAAGTTATATTCATCCCAATTAGTTATATTTGGAATATTATGAATGTCCTACTATATTGAATTGTTAAAAGCCATTTATGTAGCAATTTACTAATTTTTTATTAAAATAATATTATAAGGAGAAAATAAAATGTTAGCACATGTCTCTAGGACCTTAGAATATTAAAGAAAATAAAGATTCAAATGACCATTTCAAATATCCTTAAAAGTGTCCACACTAAATTCCTAACTGTCTACATCAACTGAAGGAACAATAGGAGCAAGATGTGAGAAGGTGTAAACTCAAGATTGTCGATCAACCTCCCTAACTATAGTTATTTCTATGCTATGCAAATTTTGAATTATGATAGATGGTGTGAACTCAATGCTCTTTCTTGCTCCATTATATAGGATATCATAGATAGAAAGGAATTGGTTGACAATAAAGTCACATAATTAAATAATTTATCATCCATGTCAATATATCCTTTCCCATAAACACACATATATGTTTTGGTAGCCATAAATATGTGTGGTGATGAAAAAAACTTAAATAAATAGAAAACACTCTACGATGAATCCATCTAATGTGAAGATCTAGAATCAAGTGTCCACCTCTTTGTTTAAAAACCTATAAATGCAACAAGTGCTTGTTGCTTTTGTCTCTCTAACTTTAAAGAAGAAGAAGAATAACCATCTGACATTACTGAAGGGAAATTTATTTGGTTCTTCTTAAGAAGATGCTTGAACTCATCAGTGTATTTTTAAAAACATTGATGTTCATCGTTGCCCTAATTTATTACAATATGCAAGTTTGGGCTTCTCCTTCTTAGTTGATTCCTCTTGAGAGGAAGAGGATTCAAATTATTTTCCTAACTTTTTTTCTTCTTTTGTTTCTTTTTAGGATTCCTTGATTCTTTCTATACCTTAGCCTCACTATCCATCAATGCTTGTGGTTTAGAAGACTTGAAGAGACCCATTTGAATTAAATTTTCTTCCTCTTTTATTAGAATATTAAAAAAAAAAAAAGTAGGCTCAACATATGCTACTCCCATATAACTATGATGGGTATGAAAGCTAGAAATAAATACTAAATATTTAGTACCAAGATTTTTTTTTTATTAGGGGTAAACGCTTTTGACCGGAGCTATGAACCAGGTACAAGAAACCACAAGAAACTACCAAACCAGTGAGCAAAATGGCCCAACGAAGGCACAAGGCCTGCGAGCACTTTGGCCCAGCGAGGGTTTGAACCCTGGTGGCCATCACTACAACCAAGCGACTTGACCACTGAACCATGCCCTTATCAGCAAATACTTAGTACCAAGATTGGATAACATATTTAAAATCAATTATAAATCATCCTTATAATACTACAATCTTTTATTTGTGTTCTTAGTTACTTAATCTTGGAGATCTAGTCTTGAATATGGTCAAAACCTTCAAGATTAAGATTTATCAAATCATTATCAATCTGATATCCCCTAGTCTTATCAATTTTATCATATGATTTTTTACAAATTTCCGAAGCCTCCTTAGGTGTTTTTCATGATTCAATATGAAACTATAAATCAAAAGAGATTAATGAACAAATGCATCCAAATATTGTTTCATGATTTATCTCTCATGTTTCTTTTACTTTATTATCAATAGGTTCAATAATAGATTTTCTTACATAACCTAGATAGCCTTTTCCCATTTTATATTTCCATATGACTTTCTCCATGAAATATAATTATATGGAGTTAGGATTTCAATTCAAGTTCTCCCCATTGTAATAGCACATAGCAAAGAAAGTGAAAGAAATCAACCACAAAAAACATTACTCAATAAAGGATATCTTCAACAATATATGATCTTGGCACTTTATACTTAGTTCAATTATTGGTGCCACTTGCTAAAATAGTAGATGGTATTGATTTTAGTGCATAAAAATGTCAAATTTTGGCCATAGAATTTAAGTACAATTTTATAATAGAATGACACCAATTTGATCATAGGACTACAAAGAACATAAAAAGTTATGCACTTTTAAAAAAAAAAAACTACACCAAAAAATGTTGTTGTATCAGCCCAAAAGGATCCCTAGAAGTTCCCAAAATGAGAACTACTTAGCAAAACCTATAAGAATATTAAATTTAGAGAAAAAATAGATACCAAAATAAAGTAAAAAATATATATACCACTTTGAAGCTCACAAAGTTCTACACCACTGTGAAACTCACAAAACTCTACCCCAAATCAAAAGAAATTACTCACAAAACTAAGAATAAAGCCTCTAAAGTTTGATTACAAAAATAAAAAGTACTAACGGAGAGAAGTAAGATAGTTGAGGGTCAGCATGCTAAAATCATGACAATTTAAACAAACAAATATTCAAAATATACCCTCTCTTACCAAAATATTCCTTCATCCATGAAATTTCCCATGGTTTTTAGAGAAATATTCTAAAAGTTTCTATACTCTTTTGTCTAGTTGGGTGGGTAGTTTAAGGTTTTTATGAATCTATTGACAGTTTATTCATCAAAATATTTTTAGCTATTTATGGATAGCAAATGATGGATGGGGTTGACATGGACATTGCACAAGTCCTACACCTTTTCCATGTGGCATGACAAGAGATGGTTGAAAGGAAGTAAGGTACATGCAAAAATAGTTCCTACACTAATACTCTAAGGAGAGTATCATGAAAAATTAATATTTTAACAATTATAGAAAGTAGACACATTTAAAGAGAAAATTAATAATAATACCATAACATAGGTGTATGTGGGGAAACCAATTTTCAAAGAAAAACCCTTTTAGGAGAAAATCCCCATGCTCTAAATAAAATCAATGTCTTATTTATTAAATCGTGATTACAATACACTTGCAAAGAAATCCTTCACACTTGAGTATCACCAACAAGATATCTAGAGGAACTCTTATAGCTTAACAATATATAAAAAAATCTACACTCAACCTCCATCTCATGAACCTAACATATAGGAGATACAAAAACTTGAAACCATGATATGGTAATTCAAAACCCATGAGCTAAAACAACCCAAAACTAGTACCCAAATTATCTCCCAATAAAATTTCTTACAATGTGTCGTAATATGCATCATAAGTTGGTCAATGGGTGTAACTCCCCTTCACAACTATTTTATGCATCCAACAATTTTTTTTACATTTTCTAAGCAAAATTTCAAAGGCCATAAATTTCATCCAATGGGCTAATTGGGCCCATTTTTTAAATTAAATTACTCAAAACATATATGCAATAGTTGTAGGTGGTGTTGAGCAACTAACAATTTTTATTTTAGACAAAAGGTAAGCCTAAATTCTAGAAAATTATTTTCCATTTTATATCAAAAAATTGCATCTTTTATAATTTTAACATTAGGAGCAAGAATGAGACATATTGGTGGTGGGTACTTATGGGTATGTTAAGTTTTATGTAGGAAATACCCTATGTGTATCATAAAATAAATAATTTTAAAATTTTAAAAATAATATTAAAAAAAAGATTTTTTTTACCATATTATCAAGATTGATTGACCTACATAGACAATGATGTCATAATTTTTATGATTTATGGAGGGTAATAAGATGGATGGGGCTAAAAATTATTTTAAGGGCCTCAGGAAAAAAATTCTAATTTTAATTATTTGATAATCGATCCTTAGGTTCTTAGGCCTTCTAGACATGATGATGAGATCTTATTTGACCAAAGTTCTCAAAAATTACAACTACCTTCTAGATCTGGAAACCACTTCCTTACTTCAAACCCTTGTAGATCTTGCCTCACATGTCTGATTTGAAAAAATAAAAAGGCTAAATAAAATTTCTTAGACACCTTAAACTTAATGGTGAACATAAATTTACACCAACATGATACAAAATTAACCTAAAATATAAGTCACAAAGAGGAACCCCCCAAATTTTTGTATTTACATCAAGGTTTTTTTATTCTCTAAGTTAGCATATTATGTAAGAAAAGAGAAAACTCATTTTTTCAAGATCCACCAATATTTACAACTAATATCTATCAATAAAGACTAATAAGACACAATCTCACAAGATTTGCTACCATTTAAAATTTGGTATAAAATGTTGTATACCATACAAGACTTGGTTGAAGATGTATCCACCCAAGATCTATGAGCTTCAATGAAAGCGTTAGAGAGATCAAATATGTAAGAATGATTTTATTGTTGGGATTAAGGTTTCTAAACCTTAGAGTCCTAATATTGATTAATTTAATGTATTATTATATTTGTATGTATTATTTGATTTCCTACATTGTCTTGTCATCAATTGGGACCCACTGGTTAGGTGGCATCCTCATTGGAGGTGACTAGATGACGCATCATCATCCCAAGTGGAGGTAGGTGTCCCACTTTGGAATCTTGGACCTATGACAAGTTATGATAGCTTATGAAAAATTCTATGACACATCATAAGGTATCTTTTTACATGGAGAAAGTTAGTGCCCAAGTTGGGTTATGACATGTTGTAAGCGAATCGAGTGCTCTTGGTCAATTATGATAGATTCTCTTACAATTGTAAGTATGTCAGTTATGATAGATTCTATGACAACTGTAAGATGTGTAAGGCATCTATCATAACCTATTTTTAGTATATTTTGGGCACCCAAGCTTGAGGAAGGAATATTTGCATGTTATGACAACTGTAAGGGGTGTAAGGGAATATGTTACATGTGTCCAAATGCATGTTATGGTGTGGAATATATTGTGCCATGTGGATTTGGACGTCCATCCTCTTCTAGATGCTTCTTATTTCTTGCATCTCTTTATTTATTGGATGCCTTACATTGTAGAATGCATAGTTTGTTTGTAGGTAACAAGTGTTACCGGATTCACTCCAGAATAGTTGTTTGTTTCAAAACACTTGTTGAAGAAGCTTTGTACTTGGGGCTGCAGTGTAATATTTATTTCAGATAATACAATAGTACTATTCTTTTGGATGGTGGGGATTTTTACCCAAAATGGTTTTCCCCACGTATATCTAGTGTTGTTTTTTTTATGTGTTCTTGTTGTTTTTACCTTCTATTCTTTGTATATATTTCTATTTCTAAAACTGAATAAGGTGTTCAAAGAAAATTTTGTAACTCTCCCCTACTTAGGTTTGTGTAGGAAGCTATTTCCGCTCACTTGGGTTCCTTTCAATTGGTATCAAATCTTAGCCAACCTTGATTCCTTTGTTAGGTTAGAAGGGTTTTTTTGAGATGATCTTTGTTTTAGTGGGAGTATTGCATAAGTGTACTTTGTGACCTTGTTGGAGGAAAATGATTCCAAGCACATCCACAAGGATTGAGATGGATAAATTTAATGGTGGTAATTTTGAGCTTGGGAAGCTCAAGATGGAAGATATGCTCATAGATCATGAGCTATGGGCTGCTATTTCTAGAACCAAACCATCAGACATGAAAAAAGAAGACTGGGATCTCATGGATCAAAATAAAAGGGCTTGATTAGACTCTATTTGGCTGATTTCATTCTCTTGAATGTTCATGAAGAGAAGATTGTTGCTTCTTTGTGGAAGAAACTTGGAGATATTTATCAGGCTAAATCTCTGGTAAACAAGTTATTCCTTAGAAAGAAGATGTATTCTCTAAAGATGGAAGATGGAGGATCTGTGGCAGACCATTTGAATGCTTTTAACATGTTGGTTGCTCAATTTGGTTTCGTTGGAGACAAGATTAATGAACAAGACCATTGCATGCTCCTGTTGTGTTCATTTCTAGACTCATGGGATCACCTGGTGATGGCTATTAAAAGAACAACAACACTTTCAAGATGGATGATGTGGTTGATTCATTGTTATCTGAAGAGATGTGGAGAAAGTCTTCCAAGATGGCCAAGGAATCCCTTGTTGTTCATTATAGACCGAAAGAGAAAGGAAAAAAGGACAAAAAATCTAAGTAAAAGTCTTTAGGGAGATCTAATTCTCCTGGTAAGAAGTCCAAGGAAAAATGTTGGAACTATGGTGAAACTAGTCACCTTTGAAAAGATTGCAAGGAGGAGAAGAAGAAAAACAAGTCTTTTTCTGATTCTAAATCTGAAAAATCATCCCAAGATGAAGGATAAGCATTTATTGCAGCCTTGGTAACCCATGCATCAGAAGATGTGTGGTTGATAGATTCAAGTGCATCCTTCCACATGACCTCTCATAGAGGCTAGTTTTTGAAGTATGAAGAGTACAATGGTTGGAAGGTGTACCTAGGTGATTACTCTCAACTAAAGATCATTGGTCATGGAAGAGTCAAAATTAGATTTCCTAATGGACAAGTGAAGGTAATTGACGGTGTCATGCATATCTTGGGTTTGGCTTGAAACCCGCTTTTTGTAAGTAAACTAAATGATTCAGGAGTGTAATTTGTTTTCTTTGGTGGAGGATACAAGATGAAAAGAGGAGCTATGGTGTTGGCTAAGGGATTTCATGTTGGCACTTTGTACAAATTAGATGTAGGCACAATACAATACAATAGTTCTTCTGATGTACTAAAGAAGAGACCTTTGGATTCTTCATCCTCACCATCAAATTGTGCAATGAAGAATTTTTTTACAACTACATCTGATGGTCATGAATTTTGGGTACCTAAGGGTGCTCATTCCGTGGAAATGAAGCTTCCTATAGAGAAGAAAATGTTATGGCAACAAAAAATTGGTCATATTGGTGAGAAGGATCTTAGAACCCTGAAAAATAAGAGCCTTGTTGAAGGCCTTGATGATTGTAATCTCGAGTTTGACTTTTGTGAATATTGTGTTTATGTAAAATAGCACCATGTTTCTTTTTACTATAGTTCTCATAAGTCTTCTAGGGTTTTGGACTACATTCATTCGGATGTTTTTGGTCCTATGAATTTTCCTTCATTATCAATATCTATATATTTTGTTTCTTTTGTAGATGATTATAGTAGGACATTCATTTATTTTCTCAAAATTAAAGTTGAATTCTTTAGTCGATTTAAGGAGTTTAAGGCCTTGGTAGAAAATCAGACTAGCAAAAAGATTAAGTGTTTGAGGATTGAAAATGGTGGTGAGTTTTGTTCTGCAGAGTTTGAAAAGTTTTGTAAGAGCATGGTATTGAGAGACATAAGACAACTCCCTACACTCCACAACAAAATAGAGTTTCAGAGAGGATGAAAAAAAGGTTGATGGAGAAGGCTAGGAGTATGTTGAGTAGTACTAGCCTTGAACAAAAGTTTTGGGCTGAAGAAGTAGCCACTGCATGTTATTTGATCAATAGATCTCCTACATCAGTGCTGGTTGGAAATACACCCATGGAGGCATAGTCTAATAAAAATCCTTCAATGAGACATCTTAGAGTATTAGGCTGTGAAGCTTATGCTCATGTTCTGATTGAGAAGAGATCAAAGTTGGAGAAAAAGTTAGTTAAGTGCATCTTTATCAGCTATGGTTTCAGTGTGAAAGGGTACAAGCTTTGGGATATAGAAGCTCAAAAAGTTCTCTATAGTAGAAGTGTGATTTTTAGAGAGTTGAAACCTTCCACTATTGAGTTGCAACTAGAGAAAGAGGAGAAACAAAAGGAGTAGTTTAGATTCCACCTACTCCAAAGAAAGATGAACTATGCACTCTTATTGGACCTAATGATGAGGAGAGCTCAAGTAGCTTTGAAAGTTATGAAGAAGAAGAAGAACCTCAACCTCAGCCTATGAGGAGGTCTACGCGAGTTAGGTGGCAATTGTAAATGTTAGGTTATTCACTATTGGATTCTAGTTGCATTTTTTCTTTGATTGCTAACACTAATGAGCCTAGGACTATTAGAAAGGCTATTAGTATGAGTGATACAGATTACTGGATAAAAGCCATGGATTAGGAGATGGATACATTAAAGAAAAATAAGACTTATGATCTAGTAGCTTTGTCTATTGGACATAAACCTATCGATTGTAAATGGGTTTTCAAGAAGAAGTGTGGTCCTGATTGCAGTATTGAGAAGTATAAGGAACAATTGGTCGCTAAGGGGTTTTCATAGGTGTAGGGAATTGATTATGGGGATATATTATCTCCTGTTGTGAAGCTTACATCTATCTGGTTCATGTTATCACTTGCAACAACATATGACTTAGAAGTGGAACATATGGATGCAAAGATAGTGTTCCTTCATGGTGACTTGGATGAAGAGATTTATATGTCACAACTAGAGTATTTCGTAAAGGTAAATAAAAATTGGTTTGAAAACTGAAGAAGTCCCTTAAGGTTTGAAACAATCTCCTAGAATGCGGTACCAGAAGTTTGATACCTATGTGTTGTCATTGGGATTTTAGAGATCTAAATTTGACCATTGTGTATATTTTAAATCTAATAATGATCGTATTCTCATTATTATTTTATATGTAGATGATACATTGTTTATTGGGAATGGTAAAAGTATGATTTCAGATTTAAAGTTTCAATTGTTAGAACAATTTGAGATGAAAGACCTAGGTGAAACTAAGTACATTCAAGGAATGGAGATCACAAGAGATAGAGCTAACAAAAGCTTTGGTTAAGCCAAAGAAAGCATGTGAACTTAGTGTTGGAGAGATTTAGCATGGTAGATTGTAGACAATTAGTTGTTCTTGTGATGTAAGGGATGAAACTTTCTATGAATTATTATCCAAAATACCTTATTGAGATGGAGGACATAAATAAAGTACCATATGTGAGTGCAATTAGCATTCTAATGTATGTTATGGTGTGTACGAGACCAAACATTTCCTAAGTAGTGGGAGTCCTTAGCCATTTTATGGAAAATCCTAGACAGGTGCATTGGGATGCAATTAAGAGGGTGTTCAGATATTTACAATGTACTTCTGAGTGTTCCTTATCTTTTGATGGTTATCCTACTAGACCTCAACATTTTGTGAATACTCATGGATATGTGGATTCAGATTGGGTAGGTGACATTAACAACAGAAGTGAAATGGTAAAATATGGGAGGAGCTTTCTTTTGCTTCTAGGGTATTGGACCTAAAAGGAGAAAGACCAAAGGCCACTTTTCAACACTTCACTCACGAACAAACCCTTGAGATTTGAATGCAAAGGAGATTGAAATATGATAAAGGGAAGGTTCTAGGGATTGCATAATGTCTAATGAGGGGGTCACCACCAAGTATAAAATTGGAAAAGAAAATGTTTGAAAACAGAGTGTGATATGCAAAATGACCTAGAAATACAAGTAAAATGTAAAAGAAAACTATGAAACTAGAAATGTGAACCTAGGAAACTGAAGAAGGAAGAGTAGAGGTCTAGAATTCTAAAAAATCTACTATTTATGCTAAATAGGACTCATATGCCAAGTTGGGCGTATTAGTCCAATTTTGGGTAAATTGTGCCAAAATAGGTTTTAGACAAATGGGTACTCAGATCTACAAAAATACCTGATAGATATGTACAGTGGGACTCATTCGCCAATAGTAATGAATAAGTCCACTTCTGGATTTCTAGAAATTCAAAACTGGATCTCGTAGCTCTCAGTCTACTTTTTTGTTCCTAATTCAGATCCTGGTCCGAAACTATAGAATTCAGCCTATAGACCTTCTATAAGCTTCTCCAAGGCTTTATGGAAACTTTGACAACTTTGAATTGCTTTGAAATTTTTTCTAATCTTGCTCCTTCATAAATCTACAACCCAAACCTGCAAATCAAATGCAAAGAGAGGGAAAAATGTTGTGGGGTTAGTGGATAAGGGTTTTCCTTGGTCAAACCCCTTGTTGGTAATTAAACCCTTGAAATAGAATGAAATAGAGTAGAGAGTGATGAATGAACAAATAATGATGTTGCAACTCACCAAACCCTTGCAATTAAGTGTTGCAAACATGTAAATGATGGCTCCAGTGGATGTAGACTTGGACTCCCACTTGATGTTGATAGATCTTGAATGCAATGCTTGCCTGAATCACACAATTCCTACACCACAATTGTTAGCTCTAAAACAACATGATGCAAATAATATTTGACATGATGGAAGACACTTGATGAATTCTATTGAATGCTTGATAATCTATTGTTGAAATTCTTTGAATTCTCTTGGGGACTCTTGAATGAATACTTGAATGCTTGGGATGAAAATGAGAGAAAGAACCTTGTATTTATACTTTGTTATGCAAGAGTTCCCAAAATTACAACACTACAAGCGACATCAGATCTAGGAGAATAAAATCTCACTGAAAATTTGATTTAATTTTGAATTTTTCATCACACAAGACTCATTTTCCCAAGGTGGCGAATGAGTCCCATTACACATAATGTATGGGACCAAAAATCAAAAGTTTCTAGAAATGTGTGAAACCTGCATTGGGTCCAAAAAGACCTAGATGGGACTCATTCTCCCAAGGTAGAATGAGTCCTAGACACTAAATCTAGGCCACACAAGCTAGGAACACCTGAATTATGATTGATTATTGATTGGTGTCAATATTATTCTCAAAAAGATGCAATAAATGAGGCTTGTGGATGCAAAATAAGGCCAATTAAAGCATAAGAAAGCAAAATCATTAATGACAAGCCTAGAGGAATGTGAAAGTGTTCTAGAACACTTTACAACACTCCAAATAAGGCAAGATTAAGATTAATTATGATTAAAATTATGTTTATTATGCTTAGTTAATTAATAAAACCCTAGAAAAGTGTGAAAGTGTGTTACAAAATTTTACAACACTTTTGCAAGGAACCATTAAATTCCATTAGTTCACAAGGGCCTTAGACCTAATGCGAATTTGTTATCCACATTACAACACTAAATCAAGGCAACATTAAGCCAAAATCCACAAGCAGGACCCAAACGAGTGCGAAAAATGTCAAAGGATACTTTTTTTGACACTACATTTAGCCCTCACTTTAGTGAGAGGATGAACTTGCTTCAAACTCACAATGAAGTAGACAAACATGTACCAAGAGGGGTTCCAATGAACCGATGCTAGAAAAATGAGATAACAATCAAGAGCGGTGATCAAGCCCCTAGGATCAAGATCCCATGACTAACAAAACATAAGCACAAAGGAACACACATGAAAAGGATATAAATAATAGTGAAAAGGCCAAGCATACAATACCAAAGATGAAAAGGAGAAAAGAAAAGAAAGAAAGAAAAGAATTAGAAGAATTGAATCAAGCTTTGACCATTTTTCCATCCTGATGTGGATTAGATCTAGGTTGTTTGTCTAGAAAAATGCATACTCACTCTAAGGCGACGGAACTCCTGGTTGTCCGCCGGGTGAGAAGTCCTAAAAGGTGAGAAAAATACACTCATGGCTGGTATGCAGTCACACACACACAAGTGGATTGGGGAAAGTCATGCCTCAGATTGGCTTCTCGCTCAACCATACCAAAGTTATACCTCCTAATAACTTTAATAAGGCACCACACAGAAATGACTTTTCAAGCTTCATGAGACAATAAAAACTTGTATGCTTGGAGCTCATGAACAAACGTGATGGTGCTATAGGCATGCAAGTTGTATTATGCAAGGTGGCCATATAACAATAAATGAAAAATACAACATACAAAGAATGTTCAAAGAATTCTTGCTTAGTTCATGTGAGTTCTTAACTTAGGGAACATCGTACCTAATGTCTCCAAGAGAGGACCAATCAAAGAATAGAAAATTCACAACTTAGGGGATACAGTGTGTCACAATAGGCCACTAAGAGGAATGTGATATGTTAAGAGAGATCATGCTCATGATGGACATCACACCCAATGTCATCCACAAAGTGACAAACACATCGTATGAAGTTAGAAGGCTGCACTAAGAACCAAAAAAAGGAAAAATGCAGAAGAATAATGCTAATGTATGCCCCCACTTTAAATAAATTGCTAAACACCATGCTATGAGAAATTACTTTAAAGTAACAAATGAAAAATGCAAACATAAAAATAAAATATGAGAGCTAACTTGGAAATCCCTTATGCCAATTCATATGTTTCTAAGTAAAGCTACGTCATGCGAGAGAAAAAGGAAAAAGAGGGGTTTCCCCCAAAATGAAAACACCAAACACATAAAGGATCTATGGATTTGGGGTTAGTATGTTCTTTGCTACAATGTTTTTATTTTTAGAGAGCTTGGAACTGTCATCATCCCCCAAATACACAGAACTAGAAGAATGACACAAAGATAGTGAAAATAGGAAAAATATTTTGGGTCAACATGGAAGAGATATAGCGTGTCTTGACGCCTTACGTCATCCCTAGAAGGAAAAAACAAGACAAATGAAAAAGAAAAGGCGAAAGAAAAGGAAAACTTTTTGCTTAACATGAAGGAGACATGAATGTCTCAATGCCTTGTGTCATCCCCAAAAGGAAAACATAAGAAAAAGATAAAAATGAAAAGGCCAAGAAAAAGAAATCCTTTTGGGTCAACATGAAGGAGACATAGAGTGTCTCAATGCCTTGCATCATCCCCAAAAGGAAAACACAAGAAAAAGATAAAAATGAAAAAGGTGAAAGCGATACATGACATAGAGAGGAATAAAGATACAAATAGAGGAATGTCACAAAGAGAGAGATAATATCAAATAGAACATCACGAGGGATCACATTACACACATGCAATCACACAAAAGAAAAAGAAAGAAAAATAAAATGCAAAATACTAGTAAGGAAAATGCGAGTCAACCTATGAGTAGGTCATCTGACTCCCAATCATGTTATGTGTAAGCCGAGGGCGGGAAACTAGCCAAAGGGAAAAGAGAAAGTGCTAAACTTGGAGAAGCACTAGGTTCAACACTCTTTATAGGAGATTTTTTGTTTAAGCTCATGGAAGAGGAAAACAATGTGTTTAATTCATTATGCACCTCTTCGTCGATTTTAGCAGTCTCATCATGGTCATCCAAGTTAATCACAATAGGAAGACAAATGATAATGTCAGTTGAAGAGTTCAACTCTTTTTGTGATTGTTGTATTGGATCATTTTGTTGTGGTTGGGGAGGAGGGTCATCATGCATTACTTCAGTCAAGTTTGGATTTTGCTTTTCTTTGTTTAATTCTTCATGTAACTTGCGAGCAAGGGCATGAAGTCTTCACCTATTCTCTCGAGAACCTCTGTTTCTTTTTTTTTGTTTTCAAGTTGTGTTTGTGTAGGAGTGGGATGATCAACAATAGGTTGCTTTTCTTCCCTAAGGGGAGGAATAGAAGGATCCACAGGGGGTTGTTCATCCACTTTCTCTTTATCTTTGTAAACTTTTTTTATTATAGGAGGCATGACATGATTTCCTTCATTGTCTCTTCGTCATTTGTAGGATGTGGTTGAAGTTTCGGTTGTTTGTTAATCTTGGTTGATTGGTTCATGTTTAGGTTGAAGCATGGTTCCGTCTAGGATGGGAAGTTCAGAGGTGGACAGGGACATGTTTCAGAGAGATAATTTTTCTATCTTCTTTGCCTTGAACTTTTGATAGGACAAGAAAAAGAATCTAGGGAAAAGTTTCCTTTAAATGACAAGGGGTTAAAGGCGCTATGGTGAACAATGAATATCTCATTGTTAAAGGGAAATTTTAGGCTTTTATGCACAATCAAAGGGACAACTTTCATGGAGTGAAGCCATGGGTGGCCTAGCTTCATACGAAATTAGTCCGACTATGGGATGATAGAGAATATGACATTTAATATTTTTGGTCCTATTTGCAATGGTAGGGTGATCGATCCTATCGTAGGGCATGCAAAGCCATTGTGTGTCTTGATCCATGCTTTTGGTCTATCATATTCATCTTGATAGAGTTCATGCAAAACTAAAAATTCCTTGGTGATTACATTCTCTCCAAGGAGGGATCTATTAGTATCCCATTAGTGGGCCTTTCATAGACACGACTGGCTATGTAGAGAGGACCACCGAGAAAATTTGTAAGTATATCCTTGGAAGAGAAAGCAATGTCAAGAGAATTCTTAGGTCAGCCATTATGAGGCATGACATATATTTCCCCTATCATTTCATCCATAGGATTGATATTGACAAAAGAATTGTTTTCATCATTTGTATCAACATTCATCACATCATTCTTTGTAGTTTCACTAGCTTTGACAAATGAAATATTGTGTTTGGGAATTGGGTTGGTAAAAATTTGCAAATTTTGGTTCAGAGGGGCAACAAACTTATTTCCTTGATTGATAACACCTCCAATGGATAGACGGCCAAAAACAATGAGGTCTTGCACAAGATGTTTAAGACGCTTGAAATGTTCCGTGTCATGTCCATTTTTTCAATGATAGTGGCAATAAACATTGGATTTAAAGCTCAGGGGTAAAGATTTATTAGGGTCAAGAGTTTTGACAAGTGGCAAGGTAATCATTTGTTTTTCTAGCAGTTGGGACATTGTCTTATGAAGGGTATTGGGTAAGAGAGTGAATTGTCTTTTTGGATCACCATAACTAAAGGGAACTGTGGTTTGACAACAAATACTTGGTTGTTGACATTTTTAGTTGGTTGTTAGGGGCGATTGAATTGCAATAACCCTTTATTTTGTTTTCTAAAAGGTTGGGAACTTTTTTGGTTTACGGGTTCAGATCTTTCAATTCGGCTAGAAGTGGACATTATATCTCGACTACTAACAAAAAATTTATAATCACAGAGGGTAGTGGATAGGTGCATGAAGGATGGGAATTTCATCATGGTCAATTTTTCTTGAATCGTAATTTGCAAGTCTTCTATGAACATCTTTTTGTAAGAGAGGGGGACCACCATGTGCAAGGCCCCAGGTCATGGAGGGCCAAGATGTGGAAGGATACCCTAACTTACCTTAGCTTAATGGAGTGTTAGGATATGCAAGATGAGAATGATGAGGACTATAAGTTCCTTCAACCACTCTACAGACTCGAAATGAAAAATGGTGCTAGGCGGGCTGGTTTTCAGGTTCAACACTATGCCTTAGGAAGCTCTCTACTCGAGGATGAAAGTACAACCCTTGGATGAAAATGGGGCACACTGAAGTATCTAAAGTGTGTTTGCATCCATATAACCAAAAAACTACAGAGACAATGTCAAACCTAAGAAAACAAGCTAACAACCTAGCTAACTACTATTAAAGGGCCAAAATAATGTGATTAAGTAAACAAAATACTCTCTAATGTGATAAAGCAAAAACAAAAGAGTTAAAGTGGAAAGAAGGATCTCACAAAGAAACTCATTTTTCCAGCTAGCTCCTTGAAAGCATGTTCACCTACACACAAAGAGGAGGAAAATATTGGGTGGTTGTATAGGGGCTAGCCTTAGTCAAACCCCCATTTAGGTGTTTCCACCTCCACGAACAACTAAGAAAGTGAGTATGATAAAGAAAGTACTATAATGAAAAAAAAAACACTACAAAATAGTAAGTGTGCTTACTCAACCAAGTGATAGAGGAGAGGAAAGTGAATCTTACCACCTCCACCAAGAGCACTCAAGGCTACTTGGGGGAGAAAATGAGAGTACTCGAGCTACTACTACAACGGTGTTTTCCCAAACTTGCTCTATCAAAGTGATGGAGAAGTTATTGCTACAATGGAGTGCTTGAAATGCTTGGAGTGAGTGCAAGAGTATGAAAGTGAGCTTGTGAATGAAGTGAAGAAGTTCAATTGAATGCTTAGAGGATGAAATGATTGTTGAAGGAGTGAATTTGAAGAGGAAATGAAGAAAAATGGCCATATTTGGGTCTGTTGGCTAAAGAGGGTGTTATAACTTGACTCCCAATGAGAAGTGTAATGCCTATGTAGGTTCAGCCACAGGAATCTACCAGGGACATAAGCGTACCACACAAACGTCTGTGCACTGTGCAAGTGTCCCCAACAAAAAATCTTATGCCGACGCTCAAAACAAGTGCTAAGTGTGATGAAAGAAATAGGCTTAGGTGGAATTAACCCTCTGAACTTGGTTTTCTAAAGTGGAGAAACCTAGAAAAAGGGGAATTTGAATATGGGGTGAAAATTCACTCCTATACATTTTTCCCCCACTTTAGCGAGCACAAGTACTGATGAGTGCTTAGTAAAGTAGATCAAGGAAGGAGTAAGGTTAGAAATGTATACCTAAACCGTCGGGGAAGCAGAACATGATCTGAAAAACCTGAACGTGTAGGGAAAGCGAAGGACTTCATAGCTTCTCAGAACTATGAAGTTGAAGAAAGAAAGCATCTTACAGGCCCATAGGCCTACAAGGAGGCAAGCCCCAAGATCTCTCAGAAGAAGGAAGCCCTGAGAAGCAAGCACCTTACAAGCTTGCAGACCTACAAGGAAGGTGTCCCCCAAGAAATCTCACATGGAGGATACCTGAGAAGTGTGCCCCAAGATCTCTCACATGGAGGAAGCGAGGAAAGTGCCCTACAGACTCGCATACCTATAGGGAAGGTATTCTCCAAGATCTCTTGCATGAAGAATAGCCAAGGAAGCTCCCTACAAACCTGCATCTCTATAGGTAAGGTAACCTCCAAGATCTCTCACATGGAAGAAACCTAAGAAAGCGCCCCACAGGGTTGTAAACCTGCATAAGGGAACCACCCCCAAGATCTCTCACATGGAGGAAACCTAGGAAAGTGGACTCCATAGAGTTAGGAAGCAACCACATAGGCAAGTAAGCAAACAATTGCGAAAACGGTCAATAGTTTAGAAAAATTTCAAAGGGGTCCCTTGGGGACCCGACGTGAAGAGGGGGTCCACTCAAGGGATGCATAGTTCAAAAGCAGATGTTCTCTTGAATCGATCTATCATCAAGGGATACTTTTGAAATATGTTCACTTCATCAAGGAATTTGAAAGGAATAATATGCCCCCACATGAGGGGAAGGTCAAAGATGTTTCCACTTTGGAGGAAGGTTTTCAAGTCCTTTCTATATGAACCTGTGATGAAGGAAACATGTTCTATTAGGGTTCCAAGTTGAGGATGCGATTCTGAAGAAAGGTTTGCAATTTTTTTTTAGAAAAGATTCATTAGCAATGAATGCGTTTTCTAAAAACTAGAATATTAAAGAAAGACATTGTCACACATGAGAGGGACAATTCAAGCAAGGAAGAGACAAAGAGAAAGAGAAAGCAAAGGAGAGAAAAAAACAAAAACAAAGGGCACAAGGGGATCTAGTTTAGTGGGGTCAGATCTTTCCAATCTCATATAAATAATAGGTAACCGTTGTGCAAGGAAAAATCATCAATCCCCAACTAGATCAAGAAGAATGCACAAAAAATAAAGTAAAAATAAAAAATTGGGTCAACATGGAAGGGAAGCCTAAATGCCCCCAACACTTTGCATCATCCCCAATTTGTCGAAAATCAAGCACACAAATGGAAAAGAAGGTTTATGACACAAAAAACCACACCTATATCCAAGCACCAATGAGGGTGACAAGGGTCATCTAGGTACACATAGCACAATCATGGGGGAACACATCACAAAAGATTAAGAAGAGACCTCCTCCTAACACTAATCAACCCAGAGGTAATCCGCTTCCCACTCTAGATCATCATAGTGGGAAGGAGGATGAGCCTATAGTGGTGGGATGTTAAGAGGAGGAGCATCCAGCCCTCCTGCAACAAGGGATAAGGAAGAGGGCCCTTCAAGGTCCTCTTTGTTGAGCTCTTGTGGAGCTAGGGTCAACAACTTTGTGAAGATTGTTGACAAGGTTGGGACTTCATCCATAGATTTAAACATGCACCCTATAGGAGCATCATGTCTAACTTTAGTGGATGATGCGAGATGCACCTAAGATTCACCGCTAGGCTCGCTGAATGACTCAAGAATGGTGAAAAACTCAGGGGAATCTGGGACTAGTTCCATCACCAAGATATAACAAGTCAATGTGGGGCCACCTTGTGGAGAAGGCATGCTCCTCTTATGTCCTTCTCTGCTAGAAGGACCACACTCCACCTTTTTCTTTGTTATAGGAGATGAAATCCCCATAGACAAGGCTAGAGGTGCAGAGGAAGAGGAGGAAATAACTAGAGTGGATAGAACTGAGGTATTAGTCATATCCACAGGTTTTTAGAAAGGTTGGATATCGAGAATGGACATCAGCAAAGGTGGCTTTACCAAAGGATCGATGAACACCTATACCCCCTCGAGGTTAGGTGCATTCATACTCACAGCAGAAGCCAGAAGTGATGCAAAGCTAGACTGAAGAGAAGTAGAAGGAAGGGGAGAGGAAGACACTATAGGAGGCCCTGAAGCAGGGGCGGTCGTTTCTTCCTCCTTCCTTTGCGAGGCAGCCTGCTCAGCCAAGAGAGCCTTTCATCGATGTTTGTACTCACACACAAGGCACTTTCTATGACTTTTTGAGCTGGAGGCCAGAGGCTATGAAGGAATAGAAGGCTTCTGTTCAACCATCCGAACATCCACTACAATCATTTTTGGTGAAGGAACAGATTCCTAAACAAGAGTAGGAGGAACAGGTTGAGAAGTAGTAGGGGGAGTTGGCATAAGAGCCTCAACAATGAGCCTCTTCCTGTTCACTACCTTGGGAGAAAGAGTGGTAGGAGGCCATGGAGGTTGAGACAAAGAGGACTCTCCATGGGAGACCTTCTTCCTATTATACCGAATGGGTCTAGGCTCCATCGGTAGAACAAGAAGTTTGAATGCAGGACACTTAGGCTTTTGCTAAGTGGGCACCACGGGATTCTCCTACAAATGAGGAGAAAATTTTGATGGTACCATAGGAGAGCAAGAAGAAGCATCAAACTGACTAGCGAAAGAGGAAGAAGGAGGATCACGAGATCGCTTCTCTTCTTCCTTCCTTCATGCCTTAGTGGCATCACTGTCAGCCTTTAAGGAAGCCCTATGTGAGACAACATAAGGCAAGGGAGGGTACCTCACTTTTGGTCTCAAGCACCCTTTCCTATAATTCTAATATGTTTGGTGTAGAAGGTTCATCCTAGGCGAGAGAGGACCAATAGGCGTAGGCCAAGAGTAGTCCAAGGAGTACCTACCACGAGCAACCCATGGTCTATAACTAGTGTCATGGATTACGTGTATGGAACCCCCATGGATAAATTTTAAGAATTTATGCACAACCGAGGGTACTGCGTTCATCGCCACCAACCAAGGGATACTCAATTTCACCCTAAAGAGCTCAAAACCATGGATAATTTCAAACAAGAGGTTCATAGATTTCGGTCCCACTAGGATCGACAAGACAATACTACCCATAGGGGGCATGGAAAACCCATCATGCATGTGGATGGTACTCACAGGTGCATCGTACCCATCTTTATGTAAGAAGTTGATTAGCATAATCTCCTCAGTTATTATGTTTACTTGTGAAGTCAGATCAATGAGAACACCTGCTATGATGTTTCCATTGATCCACATAGGAATATAGAGAGGAGATGGTTCCCTGTTAAAACCCATTGGTAGGTCCTGCGATGTAAAGGTTTTACTAGTACCACTGTCCACAGAGGGGATAGGTTGATACAGTAAGGAGGCCATTGCGTACACTAGATGATACTTCCATAGAGTCCCTAAAGGTTGAAGGATAAGGCAGTGACCCAATTAAGGTTTCATTATGCAACACCTTCGAAACCTTCCAACTATGCCAACTAGGGGTCACAGGTTGGGTTGTAAGGTAACAACCTCACAACACTCACACCTACAACACTCCTAGAGTATGAGGAAAGGAACTATCAGTATCGTAAAACAAAACCAAAATGGTTCAAGTTAGGTTCACCAAAAATGTAAGAGAGGGGGACCACCACATGTAACACCCCAGGTCACGAAAGGCCAAGATGTAGAAGGCTGCCCTAACTTACCTCAACTTAATGGAGTGTTAGGATATGCGAGATGAGAATGATGAGGACTATAAGGTCCTTCAACCACTCTACAGACCCAAAATGCAAAATGGGGGTAGGCAATCCAATTTTTAGGTTCAACATTGTGCCTCAGGAAGCTCTCTGCCTAAGGACAAAAGTGCGGCCCTTGGATGACAACGGGGCACATTGGCATCTCTAAAGTGCACTGGTGTCCCTATGACTAGAAAACTACAGAGAAAAGGTCAAACCTAAGAAAACAAGCTAACGACCTAGCTAACTACTATTAAAGGGCCAAAATAATATGATTACTTAAGTAAACAAAATACTCTCTAATGTGATAAAGAAAAAATGTAAGAGTTAAGGTGCAAGAAGGATCTCACAAAGAAACTCGTCCGCCAGCTAGCTCCTTAAAAGCACATTCACCTACACATAAAGAGGAGGAAAATGTTAGGTGGTTGTACAGGGGCCTACCTTAGTCAGACCCCCATTTAGGTGTTTCCACCTCCATGGACAACCAAGAAAGCGAGTATGATAAAGAAAGTGCTATAATGAAAAACACCAAAAACACTATAAAACAATAAGTGTGCTTACTCAACCAAGTGATAGAGGAGAGGAAAGGGAATATTACCACCTCCACCAAGAGCACTCAAGGCTGCTTGGGGAGAAAATGAGAGTACTTGAGCCTCTGCTGCAATGGTGTTGTCCCAAACTTTCTCTATCAAAGTGATGGATTGAAGTTGTTGCTGCAATGGAGTGCTTGAAAGCCTTGGAGTGAGTGCAAGAGTATGAATGTGAGCTTGTGAATGAAGTGAAGAAGTTAGACTAAATGATTAGAGGATGAAATACTTGTTGAAGGAGTGAATTTGAAGAGGAGATGAAGAAAAACGGCCATATTCAGGTCAGTTGGCCGAAGAGGGCATTACAACTTGACTCCCAATGAGAAGTGTAATGCCTTTGCAGGTTCAGCCGCAAGAATCTACTAGGGACGTAAGCATACTGCGCAGATTTCTATGCGTCACGCGAGCATCCTGACAAAAAATCCTTTGCCGAAACTAAAAACAAGTGCCAAGTGTGATGAAAGCAACAAGCTTAGGTGGAATTAAGCCTTCAAACTTGTTTTTCTAAAGTGGAGAAAGGAAAAAGGGGAATTTTCATAAGGGGTGCAAATTCACTCCTATACACTTTTGAAGGTGTGGATCGAGAACCTTGACATCGATTTGGGAATGAAGCAATTGATAGCATGAGATAAAATCAGTTATCTTTTCATCCTCTTTTTGTTTACATCTCATCAAATTAGCCAAGTTCATCGTGGGAGTCATATGCACTTGGAAATGGTTTACAAATGCATCAACAAGTTCATTGAATGAACAAATTGAATTGTTCAGTAAAGAAAAAACCATTCCAAGGCAATATCTTTCAATGACCTAGGAAATTTTTTTGCCAAAAGTTTATCATCAAGGAAAAAGTCACTACATAAGGCAGTGTAGGAATTAACATCATTAGAAGGATCTTCCTTCCCTCCATACTTCTCAAATCTAGGAACCTCTACACCTTATGACATCGAGGTTCACAATATCTCTAAGGAAAATGGACTACTTTTGACATAATATGTAGGTGGGCCATTTTGGTTTTGGTTGATGGTGGAAATTTTCTTTTGAAGGGATTAAATAGTTTGAAAAAGTTGTGTTATGAAAGTTTCATTGCTTGTGTTATGAGATGGAAGTGAAAGTGGTGATGGAGTGTATGTGTTTGTAGGACAAGTGAATGGAATGCTTGTAGATGGTAAGGTGGGAGATATGACTTGCGATGCCACATAGGAACTAGGGATGCTAGCAGGAATACCCAAGGAATGAATCACATTACTAACTAGTTGCATTGTTGTTGTGACTTGGGGAGTTGTATAGGTAGGGATTGAGGCTATGGTTGTGGGAGGAGGAATTTGAGTTCCTCCTTGGCTTGTGACATTGTATGTTGGTATAGGAACATTAGGAGTTGAAGGAAGATTTTTTCCAAAGATCTGAACTATGTTTTTCACAAGGACAGGGACATCTTCACTTTCAAGCATGCAATGAATGTTTTCTATTGTAGGAATTATAGTTGTTGAAATTTTTTCAAGGCTTATTTGTTGTTGCATGTTTACTAGGTCCTCATGAATTTGAATTATTTTCCCTTGCGGGATATCATCATTACTTGGTTCAACTTACATGCTATTTGAAGGCAAAGAGTTGCTGAGGGTGTTATCCATGCCATGTGTACTACTGTCAATACTAGGAGTGGAAGCTCTAGATAACCCAGGATCCACAACAATTGTGTTATCGCGGGATCACATGAGTCTCAAACTTCTTCTCACTAAGGTATTAGCAATAGGACACCAAACACTCATGCAAAGGCTACTAAATGTGGGGTGAAAGAAAATGCAATGTAAACTAACAAGAATGAAATGCTTATAACTAAAATTCTGGAAAGTAAAACTAAAATGTAGAAACAACAAACAAAAACTTAGAAACTGAATTGTAAATGCTAGAAAACGCAGTGAAAAATATGCACTCAAAATTAGAAATATGATGCTCCATATGCAGGTTCACCAAAATGAAATGAAGAAAAATGGGGGGCATTATTTTGCTTCTAGGGTTTTGGACCTAAAAGGAGAAAGACCAAAGACCACTTTTCAACACTGAGCAAGAACAAACCCTTGAGATTTCAATGCAAAGGAGATTGAAATCTAACAAAGGGAAGGTTTTATGGATTGAATAATGTCTAATGAGGGGTTCACCACTAAGTACTATAAACTTGGAAAATAAATTGTTTGAAAACACAATGTGATATGTAAAATGACCTAGAAATGGAAGTAAAATGTAACATAAAACTATGAAACTAGAAATTTGTACCTAGGAAACTAAAGAAGGAAGAGTGGAGGTCTAGAATTCTAAAAAATCTACTATTTTTGTTGGCTGAGACTCATATGCCAAGCTGGGTGAATCAGTCTAGTTTCGGGTAAACTGTGCTGGAACAAGTTTCAAACAAATGGGTGCTTAGATCTGCAAAAATCCCTGACATACGGGTATAGTGGAACTCATTTTCCAATAGTGGTGAATCAGTCCACTTCTAGATTTCTAGAAATTCAAAGCTGGATCCTATAGCTCTCAATCTGCTTTTCTGTTCCTAATTCAAATCCAAGTCAGAAACTACATAATTCAACATGTAGAGCTTCTCTAAGCTTTTCCAAGGCTTTATGGAAACTTTGACAACTTTGAATTGCTTTGACAACTTTTCCAATCTTTCTCCTTGATAAATCTACAACCTACACCTACAAATCACATGCAAAGAGAGGGAAAAATGTTGTGGGGTTAGTGAATAGGGGTTTTCCTTGGTCAAACCCCTTGTTGGTAATTAAACCCTTGAAATAGAATGAAATACAGTAGAGAGTGATGAATGAACAAATAATGATGTTGCAACTCACCAAACCCTTTCAATTAGGTGTTGCAAACATGTAAATGATGGCTCCAATGGATTCAATTAAGTCTTGATCTTAAATTTTGATAATCCGCTCATGATGTTGCAAAAAATGTCAAAGGATCCTTTTTTTGACACTACAAGAAGATCCACCAGTGGTTACATGTTTATGATGTTTAGTGGTGCTATCAGTTAGATAATTAAGTGGAAAGCTATAGACGCGTTGTACACGACAAAGGCAGAGTCTATGGAATCCACTTATGCTTGTAAGGAAGCCATTTTGCTTAAGAGATTGTTCTCATGATATGGTAGAAGATGGAAAGGTGAACTTGGAAAATTTTGACTCTTTGATGAATGTTGCAGATGCACTATTAAAAATTTAGTAAGCACAAAAAAATTTAGATGGTGTTTCAATTCCATGGGCCTTGGGGCCATGAGTAGATGATTTCATATCACTCTTGGTAGGTCTTTGAAAAGTGGGGGAATTTTTGGATTAAGGTGTCTCAACCTTAGAGTCCTAATATTGATTAATTTAATGTATTATTATATTTGTATGTATTATTTAATTACCTACATTGTCTTGTCATCAATTGGGACCCACTAGCTAGGTGGAATCCTTATTAGAGGTGATTGGATGACACATCATCATCCCAAGTGGAGGTAGGCATCCAACTTTGGAATCTTGGACCTATGACAAGTTATGGTAGCTTATGACAGATTCTATGACGCATCATAAAGTATCTTTTTGCATGGAGAAAGTTGGCACCGAAGTTTGGTTATGATAGGTTGTAAGAGAATCAAGTATTCTTGGTCGGTTATGATAGATTATCTTATAGTTGTAAGTATTATCAATTATGACAGATTATATGACAACTATAAGATGTGTAAGACATCTGTCATAACCTATTTTTAGCATATTTCGGGCACCCAATCTTAAGGAAGGAATATTTTCATGTTATGAAAACTACAAGGGGTGTAAGAGAATATGTTACATGTGTCCAAATGCATTTTATGGAATGGAATATTGGGCCATGTGGTTTTGGACACACATCCTCTTCTAGATGCTTCTTCTTGCTTGCATCTCTCTATATATTGGATGCCTTGCCTTGTAGAATGCATTGTTTGTTTGAAGGTAATGAAGTGTTGCTAGATTCACTCTGAAATATGTGTTTGTTTTGAAACACTTGTTAAACAAGCTTTGTACTTGGGGCTGCATAATAAAGTAGTACTGTGCTTTTAGAGGGTGGGGGTTTTTACCTGAAATGTTTTTCCCCACGTATATCTGGTGTTGTTTGTTTTATGTGTTTTTGCTATTTTTACCTTTTGTTCTCTATATATGTTTCTATTTCTATAACTAAATAAGGTGTTAAAATAATTTTTTGTAACTCTCCCCTACTTAGATTAGTGTAGGAAGTTGTTTCTACTCACTTGACTTCCTTTCATTTATATATCAAACGATGCAAATATACAATGATAATCAATTAAAATTACACTGAGAACCTCTTGGTTGTATAGACTAAGGTGAGACATAGGATTACATAATATTATGACATGTGCATTTATCTTATGGCTTGAGACATAAATTGATAAGTATCTTATGTATTATAGTGTAGAAAATTGTATACCTTTACAATTTTATAGTCTGTTTGCATCCCCTTGATTAATTGGACTTAATTAAGCCTTTAATTGACTAAATTATGTATTCCAAAGCCTTATTATTCTCATTTTCTGAAAGGGAAACCTATACTAAACAATTGCCAACATTAATTTAAATACCTTAGAAATTATGTGTCCTAGATTTAGGTCCCTTTTAAGTATTAGCACCCAATTTTTAATATGTTTTTGGTGGAATTTTAATGATTCAAATTCAAGTTTCAAATGTCGGCTTGTAAGATCCAAGCCTTAGAGAGATGACTTAGACTTCATTCCTCTAAGGGAAGCCATTAAGGGTTTGGTGAGTTGTAACAAATCTTTGTTCAATCATCAATTCCTTCCATTTATCATCATTTCATTATCAAGGTTTAATTACCAACATGAGGTTTGACTAAGGAAAACCCCCATTCACCCAAAAACAAACATTTTTCTTCTCTCTTTGTATGTAGAGATTTACAGGTGAAGAAGGACTATTCAAGCTGATTAAAGGAGAAAATTTTCAAAGTTGTCAAAGTTGTCAACATTGTTGCCAAGACATGGAAAATCACCTACAAAATTTATTTTTTACTTTTCAATAGTCAAGCTTGGAGAAATTAGAAGATTAGATTTAGGATATGAGGACTGCAAAATCAGATTTTGGACCCCTACACTAGGACCCATTCACCTAGGGAAAACTAATCCTGCTATAGAGCTTAGAACCCACTTTTTATGCTAGGTGCACACCATTTTTCCCCTCTCAAATATTCCTACAAAGTATCATTTAAATTTTAAGAACCCAAAATGAAATATGAGGTGATGTCTAGAGATCTTGTTTAACCTAGGTAGGTTTTTAAGTTACTTTTAGATTGTTGTTATTTTTTGTATTTTCCTTTTATTCTAATAGTTGTGATTGTAGCAAAATAAAAAGAAGAATATAAATGGTAGTTAATGATAACAACTATAGTAAGCTTATAAATCTAATAAAGAGCCTAACACAACCCTAAATGCTAAAGGATCCTTGCAACAACCAAAGACTTATTAGCAAAATGGTTAGACAAAGAGATGAGGATGTGGGCGTTGAAATCAAGAACTTAGGTGCCACGAGTCATTGTGAAAGCACCAGAGGATTAGTCACAGGTGCACAAACTAAAGCGAAGGCACCACAGGTCAGGACAGAGGTTTCAAAAGTCATGACGAAGGCACAGTTTAATAGTGTTTGAACCTACAAATATTCAAAATCACATAAATTTGACTAAAATATTAGAAGGGACGTGGGTCACACTAGGCATTCCAAATGTGGAGGCATTAGGAATTATCACCCAAAGCATAAAAAATATGAAGAAATGAACATAAAAGCACAAAACACAATTATACCTTTTATCTCCCTCCTTGATTGAGCTCCAAGATTGCAACCTAATATTTTTGGATTTTCTCTAAGTTGGAATATAGATTGCTCACAATTGCACCAACATAATATTAGCACAATTCAAGATGATCAAATGAGATGGAGGCCCAATTTATATAAAATTAGGGGGGAGGGAAATGGAGGGCTAGGATTGAAATTTGATGGAGGGCTAGGATTGAATGTGAGGGTGATGCATGGATCAAGAGATGTGGCTAATTAGCATTGTGACAAGTATTTCAATTGAGTGTGAGAGAGGAGATGAGGTGTTCTCACACATGTGTGAGCACACCTTGGAATGAGACCTCATTTAATTTTGGAGGCTAGGTGTAATATAGTGGAGGTAAGTAAGATTTGTGACATTAATGAGACAAGATTAGGGGTTGAGGGTGAATTTAAAATTAGAAAATAATGGTAATGATGGAGCTTAGGGTGGCTATTTAATTATTAATTACCTTAATAGGATGGGTAGAGTTAATAAACCATGGGTTTATTAACTTAGGTGGAGTTAATAGTTGGAGAATCAAATAATAAGGGTTAGTAGGTTAATTAATCAAGGATTAATTAACATAATTGGATTCTAGAGGAAAAAGGGGATTTGATGGGATCAATTAAATAATGAGGAATATTTAATTGGTTAGAATAACTATAGTTTTAAAGGTGATATAATTAATTAAATAAAACATTTAATTAATTATATGAGGAAAATGGATTAATTAATTAAATAAATATATTTAATTAATTAAAGAGGGAGAATGGGTAAATTAATTAAATAAATATATTTAATTAATTAAGATGGAGTGATGTCAAATTTAGGGTGACTACAAATATTTTTGGAGCATCCTGTTAGCAAGTGAATATTAAAGAATACAAGGCATTTCCCGACAGATCACAAATGCCATCTTCTTCTAGTCATCCTCTACCTAATGTTTTGCAAGCAATCTAATTTGTGTCAAGAAAGGTTTTTATGGCATCACATTACTTTCGACAAAGAAGGTATTTTGCAAGCAAGCCACACTCTAGCTCAATAGTTTTCACATATTTTTAATGAAAGGAACCAACTTGGGTGGTTTGAGTTTTGTTTCAATCGATGTTTAGAAACTCAAACTTTATTACCTTGTAGATTTATCTAACATAAATTCAATCTTAGAATGGATTTTTGAGGCGGTGATTTTAATGCCACCATTTAGGTTTTATCTCTTGTGTTTGTGGTGGTGGAGAGATCTTTATGCTTGTTTGCTTCCCTTGCTCTATAAAAAGGAACCTTTGAGCCTCTCCCAAGGTGGAAGATTTTTTACAGGATTGTCTATTATATCTTGTAATCAACTTTTTTGATTAATCTTAGAGATAGTGTTTGTTCTTAGCATCTAACCTTTGCATTTTGTAGAATTTTCTTGAACTTAAGTAATAGAAAAGAGAAACATATTGAATTGTTCCTATTTGGCCTTTATCATATGTCATGTTATTTGCTTATATATAGCTTATGCTCTATGTCATATATATTTTGGACATAATCTTGATGATTGATAATTCTTTGGTTGTTCAACTTTTGTGATATCTAACTTAAATCTATAGCAATTTGAATCATGTTTTACACTATTTTGAAGTTTCTACAAAAGATGTGTTAGGTTTCTTTCTATGCTATTAAGTAAAGACATCTCTATAGAATATTTGAAGCATTAAATAATTGTTCTTTGGTATATCATCTTTCCGTCGAACCTTAGTGGGTGCTTCCTATGAGAGGATCTGAATGTTTGCTTTGTGTTTGCATAAAATTTAGTAGTTAATTCTCCTCTCAACAATGAAGAGTATGTGGCCTTGAGTTTAATTTATCAGGGTTGATATCCCAATAGGGGTTTTGAAATGTTCCAAAATCTTTCTGGTGCATCACCTTAGATAGTTTTAGTTTTCACATTCTTTCTTCCCATTTTCCCAAAACCAAGAATGAAGAGTAGGCTTCTAAAATCCCAGAGGTTATTTAGTAGAACAAAATGGTTTGCCATCTACTAGATTTCCCATTAGGCTGTTCGAAGAAGCATAAGATTTCATGATCAACACTTATGATTTTAATATAGAATATATGATGAGAAAAATATTTTATTTATTTATTCCTTTTATAAATTTCCCCCACTCCTTGTTCTGTTTTTATCATTTATGGTAGTTGGAAGGTTTCTATCATGACAACATATGTCAAGTATGCAATTTCTATTAACGTCTTAGATGAAAATGTGAAGGATGATATATATGTATTATCAAATGGTATCAATGTTTTAATAATATAATCCTTTTAGTGACTAATTTTAAGATTAAATAAAATATTTAAAAACCCTTGTATGATGTACCCATAGTGGGACACTCTAGATCTTGCAAGAGTTATAGTAAAATAAGAGAGAAAGACTCCCATTGAAAGGTTTTAAGAAGGATGATCTCAAACACTTCAAGGAGTACTCTCCTTACCAATAGAACGTAGTAAAACATGTCTTTCCTCTAGGTTTACTACTGCCATTATCTATTTATGATCATAATGGGAAATTGTCTACATGGACCTGATCACAAGTATTCTTGATGAGGTAGATTTATTTATTAAAAAGGAGTTTAGTCTACATGGTTTTCTTCAAAACATTATGAATGAAAAGGATCGTATATGTATAAGCTCTTTATTATATAATTTTTTTTAACTTAATGAGTAAAAAAACACTTTTAGTACTAGTAATCACACATAAATAGGTGGATAGGTAGA
Source organism: Sequoia sempervirens (assembly GCA_007258455.2). NCBI lineage: Eukaryota > Viridiplantae > Streptophyta > Pinopsida > Cupressales > Cupressaceae > Sequoia > Sequoia sempervirens. Next base: position 32,971 of record VDFB02083370.1, read on the forward strand.
GGTAGTGAATATGTGGAAGGATGGGACTTGGGAAAATATACCACAAGTCAACAAGTAGCATGAAAAAAATAGTTGCACCTTGGATATTGCTACTATAAAACCACTAATCAAATTCACATTGATACCATTAATGTCACAAGATTGAAGAAGTCAAGAAATAGATTCATCACCAAGTATTTAGTTAAGTGGAAGAACATACCAACAAAGGATACCACTTGGAAATAATAAAAGTCCACGAGAATCTAAATCTACAAATTGTTGAGGATAAGAAATTTTGAGGAGAGTGAACTTGTAATGTTCCCTTTTCTCTTAATTCAATTTTAAGTGTTTGGGCCACTTTCTATTCTTGGGTAGGATTTTAGGATTTATCATGCATTTCCTCCAATCCAAACTTCCCTAATTTTCTAATCATTTTCCTTCTAAAGGATTTTATATCTCTTCTTACCTTGGTACCCTTTATCTTAGTTCCCCATTCCCCAAACTCTTGATTTGTCTTACCTATTAGGATTTTAGACTTTCCCATGATAGCACTCCTTTTCCTTCACTTCTCTCCAATATTGTATTTGAAACAACAAAAAGTAAGTAGGTTGAAATGTGTGTAAGGGGATGAGGTTCAACAAAATAAAATGATGCCCTAGTACACCCTCACTTTTCCTAGTTTCATTAGAAAAAGAGATTTCCCAAGGATAGAATTGACTTTCAACCTTGAGGTGAGTCAACTCTATGAGGATGGGGATTTGTTGTTTCCTTATTACAGAAATGACTAAAATGCACATTGGGGAGATTAAAAAAATATGTAATGAACTCAATTAAATGATGTAAAACTTGAAATTTTGAGTAGTAGGATATCATAAATAGAAATAGTAACTTTCAAAGAAATTTGAGAAGGGAAAAATGATATGTACCTAGCTCCAAAAGTGGGTTATGAACACTGCTGAAGGACAGATTCACCCTGGGGCGAATGGGTCTCTGTATAGGGGTCCAAAATCTAATTTCACAGTCCTCTAATCCTAGATATTAGCTCCTCATTTCTCCAGATTCCACTATCAAAAAGCTAGAAAAAAATTTTGTAGGTGAGTTTCTGCGGCTTGATAACTTTGATGACAACTTTGACAACTTTGCAAAATTTCTCTTTTGATCCAATTTCAGTCCTTCTTCACCTACAGATGGAGAAACAATGAGAATATGGAGATTGACCTAGAGAAGGTCAAGGATGAATTATTGTTGATCAAGCAAGATGGGTTGAGGAAAGATGATGGAATTCTGATTGGAGCAGTGTTGTGTCCTATAGTGGTTGCAAAGGTTGAGGGACAATCAAGTCTTGGTAGAGAAAAGACTCCAAGGATTGATAATACAATGATGTATAGGTCTGAAAGTGAAAGGGCTTTGAGGACAGTGAGTTTGATGCCTAAATTCAAGGCAAAGGAAAGAGTGAGACAAGTAGAAAAGCTAGGGCAGATTCATGAAGGTAGGAATGTTATATTGATAAGGCAGATGGCAGTTGATGCAGGGCCTATATCAGTCACAAATGGAAAAGAGGTCAAAAGATGTGAAACAAAGCAAGAGAATCCATATCAAATTGGACATGAACTTAAGAATGGTAAGCACAAAGAAGGTTTCTTGAACTTACCAGTCAAGGTGTCTTTTGCAAGTCAAGGAAATGAAGTTTTCAAAGGAGGAACAGTGGAAGATCAATTTCCAAGAGGCTTGGAAACCTTTTTAGGTGGCATGTATGGTGCAGGAGCACTAATCCTTTCAATGAATTTGCTTTAGTGGTTTTATGAAGCATTGAGTCTATGTTGATTGGGTCTAGATTGTTTTGAAATTTTGAGTCTAAATAAGGTCAATGAGACCATTTTTATGTAATTGGAAAATTTTGGTGCCTTTTTGGTCCATATTGTAAATGATGCAAATCATGTCACAAAAAGTGGTCAAGGTAGGTAAAATGTCATTCTTCCAGTGTGAGGTCACGTTTTTGGGTTCAATAAGGTCTAAATAGACCATTTGTAATGTTCTAGGTGAATAGGAGAGTCAATTTGCAAAGTAATGCAAAAAGAGCAAAAATGTTGTCAACAAAATATGCAAAAAGAGTAATTTTTGAACCCCAACGGTCATGGGGAGTTTGAAAATCAGTTGGAAGTTGTTTATTTGGTTGTTTCATGATGGTGAAGATTTAAATATGTTAATTCCATTGATGTAATTGCTGGTTGGAGAATTTTGAAGCAATAATAACAAGAATTTCCCCTGTTTTCATAAAATTTTCTATGTTTTCTTGTCAATCACAGGTCTGTACGAACCCGTACTACTATACCATGCTTTAAAATTGTTTAGAAATTGTGGAGTTCTATTTTATCTCTCTTTTGAATCCATTTGGGAGGAATTTCATTGAATAAAACTCATTTTATTGCTAACTTACAGGGGTCGATCTAAACTTGCAGATTTAAGGGTTTTTGAAGTTTTAAATGGAATTTTGACTCATTCCTCCTATTCTAATCTCTATTTCTCAGAGGAATGTGTCTTTTAGATTAGGTTTTTATGCTAGGACGAAGGTTTTGTGAAGGGAGAAAGGATTTATGGGATTTTTGTTGCTTTCCATGAAGAATTTAAGAGGAAAAGAGCATGAAAATGGAGGTTTAAGGATAGGGTTTTAAGAAATCATTGGATACGGTGATATTTCTTGAACTATTGAGAATGTATAGGCTTAAATAATGGTTTTTTAATCAGTTCCAAGGTCTGGGAAGGTTTGTGATATAGTTTTTCAATAAACCCTCATATGAATAGCTTGAAATAAGGGTTTCTTGAATAGGAATTTGGGAAGGTGTGTCTCTGCAAAAAAATGGTGGATTTGATGGTTTTGGAGCTGGTGAGTGCTATCCCATTTGTTTCTTGGGCTGGTTGCAAGATTAGGGAGGTTTCTCTTTGTAAAATTGGCCTAATTCATGGCCTAGGTCAGCATAGAAGGCATAGTTTCAAGTTGATGTTCTAAAAGAGTTGCATGATATTTAGAGATATGTTTAAGGGTGTTTTGATGGGTGTCTAAAAACATAATAATTTGGTTGGTTGAGAGGGTTATGAGCGATTTAGATTCAAGTTTATAGGTCTGCAAACCTACTAGCAAGGAAGAGTGTTTGTGTGGAGAATAGCCTTTGTGAGGGTTTGGAGTTTCAAAACCCTGTTGAATCCAATTGGTTTAGGGTTGATTGGTTTATAATCCTCCTTGATTGCTATAACCCTAGGATCAAATATCACATAGAAAACAAACAAAGGCACAAAGAGACATACAAATGTAGTAGCGACACAAGATACATCATAAAATGTCAAAATTAATGCAAGACAAGATGAACTAGCAAGTTGTGTTATGCCAAGTCCATAAAATATGCTCACATGGATCCATAGGAAAGCAAGTTCTGTTCTACTATGTGGCCATGAAAAATATGCTCAGAAAGGCTAGTGTAGTCCAATATACACTAGGTGAGCCCCAAGGAAAATTGAGAAACACACAATGGTCTGGTGCAGTCTAATATACACCAAGTGTGTACCCATAACCATACCAAAGTTATACTCCCTGATAACTTTGATAAGGTGCCACATACGAGAATCACAAGGCTAGCAAGTTGTGTTATGCTAGATATTCATGAAATAAAGGCACCATAAAGAAAATTGTGTTATGCTTAGTGGCCAAAAGTTTTGTTTATGATAGTAAAAGTGTTTTTTCTTAGTTCATGAAAGGTATCACTTTAGGTAAAATCATGCTCAATATCACCATCAAGAGAGGAATAGTCAAGAGATAAAAATTCACACCTTAGGGAGTGCAAGCCATAGCATTACCACTAAGATGAATGTCATATTACAAGAAAGATCATACTCTTGAAGGACATCAAACCCAATGTCACCACCAAGAAGACACACCACATGAAAAAATAAGACCACACTTTGAATAAAGGTCATGTCATCAAGCAAGCAACAAGCGAGAGGCATAATGCCCCCCACTTTAAAGAAATTGCTAAACACCATGTGTTGTCAGCAATTACTTTAAAGTAGACTATGATAAATGCCAATATATAAAATATGAACTTATTTTGAAAGCCCTATACCAAACATGTGTTTCAAAATAAATCTATGTCATGAAAAGGAGGTTTCCCACCATATACAATTCTAAGATAACACATAAGTGATCCATGGATTTTGGTTCAATGTATATCTTTGTTACAATGTTATAATCGTGCTCAAAATCATCATCAATCCCCAAATAAGTCATGGAACACGAGCACAAAGGAAGAATGACACATAGAGAGTGAAAAAAAGGAAAATCCTTTTGGGTCAACATGGAAGAGACCTAAATGTCTCGACACTTTTCATTTTCCCCAAAAGGAAAACACACAAGACAAGAGAAAAGACAATGATTACAACATATAGCAGAATGAAGATACAAATAGAAGAATGTCATGACAATTTTTCTTCCTTTGTATCCTTGCACCAAAGGAGAGACAAGGGCCATCCAAAGTAGACTCACAAACATAAATGCACGTCAAGTAGCACAGTATGGGACATCACATTACACACATGCAATCACACAAAAAACGTGAATAGGCATAAACCTATTATGACGCATGCGAGCTGACCTAAAGCAAGTCATTTGCATCCAAATTATTTTCATCATATACAAAAGGAAAATAACTAACCAAAGGGGGAATAATGAGTGTCATACCAAGACAAGGCTATCTAACTCCTTGCCCCTCAAATGTAGGACAAGGATGAGCTGAGATAGGTGATGAGAATGTGCTCCTTGTAATATGGAAATGATTTGCGTGAAATGTAATACATGTAATATTGACTATGCTATGATTCTACAACTATCACATAGCAAGGAGGAAAGTGAACAATTGTTAATCTATTATACAAATAATACAATCAAGTTTTGTTGCAGGAGGATAAAATTATTTCAATACCATATTTAAAGCATTGTATTCATCAGTAAGATGCACATGAGTTCTATGAAATGCATAGTAATTTATGTTTGTACTTTTTCCTTTTTGTTCTCTTAAATACGTGGAAATGTAATCAATCCTAGATGAAGGAGTTGATCCATTTTTTGTTGAATCTTTGTTATGGTATGTAAAAATGGTAACTTCTTGAGTTTATAGGGCTTAGGTTTCTTACTTGATTAGGTCACTCATTGAGGTGGAGGTGGAGGATCTAAGGTTACCTAATCATGCTAATGAGGCATTAATTGGTGTTTTGAAACAATATTCTAAAAGCGAATACCTTTCCCATTAGGAGAGGTAGCGAGAGGAGGAGATCCTTAATATCCTAGTCCATTGGTATATTCTGATGGTTGTTGTTCTAGCCATTGATGGATTCCATTTTCAATAGTTATGTCACATCCTTGTTTTCTCAAGATTTTCAAGCCTTGACCATAACTCTCTTCTAAGCTGATAGGTGTGTTAGTAACTCGATGAGCATAGGATAGAAGAGTATCACTATTGTCCTTGTTAACAAATTATTTCATGATTGATGGTTGAGTCTTGCTTTGTGTTTCAATTTTAGGATGTAAAGGGTTGAACATATCAAATGATGGGATGATAGGAGGTGTTTAATGTTGCATGGATGGATAAAAGGATGCATTGTTCTCAAGGTTGTGTAGGGAGTCTTGTATGAATTGTTGCATGCTATCTTCATCTTGGCATAAGATGTCCACCTCATGGGGACATTAATTAGGAGGTGAAGATTCATGAATGTTATCTATTGAATTAGGATCATATCCAAATATACAACTTCAAAAATCAACCAAGGATCTTAAGGTCATCCATATATTACCAAAACACATATCCATAATGAAGTTTAAAGCACATTTTTTAGATCTAAAATGATAATTGACTAATTGTAAAATGCAAGAACCTAAAATTGATATCTTTTGAATGCAAATTTTATGTTTGAACCATGCACTTTTTTTGACCAATTAACTTGAATACAAACAATTTCAAAAAACTGTAATTCTAGAAATTGAAACTAAGATCTACAAACAACCAGAAGTAAAACAAATAGAGATATATTTATGCCTAGAAATCTAGAAAATGACCTATATAAGGACAAATTCACCCTAGGGTGAATGGGTCCTTGCAAAGGGGTTGAAAAAAATTAAGTTCTAAGTTTTTGAGTTGATGTTTGAGGTTTTTGTTTTAGGTTGCAAATAGATTCTTTCTATTACAAATTTTCAAAAATTTATGATGAAATGCAAGTGCAATTTGATAGAAAACAACAAGCAAAATGCCAACTTTCTAGATGCAAATTTTTTTAATTTTCTAATTTAAATCATTGAAAAACACTAATGTAATGATGGAAATTATACTTCAATCTTGGAGATGGTACAATTTCTCATTTAATCTAGACCTATCTTAGTACCCTTGCATTTATGACCCTTTAAATCATCACTAATAGACCCCTAAGACCCTTTATTTCGGATATCAAGGCTTATTTCAACTAAAATCCTGACAAAATCAACAAAAACATTAATTTTTTTAACAACCCATCATTGGCCCACCCCAAAAACTATGGTAGGATGCATACACCACCTTGGGCATAGAGTCCCCCTAGGTGGGACACATACACCATAAGGGGCGTATGAGTCCCATGTGGCCCCTTTTTAGGGTTGAGAGGGGAATTCAAGTTTTAAATTCAAAATTTTGGTTGATTTCGGCTTTTAAGATCTAATAAATAGTAAATTAGGTGTATTTCCTATATAAAAAAGCTCTCAAGTACTTATTATCATCTAGAGAAAGCAATTTCAAGGTTTAAGCATTCACAAGCACTGAAGCATACTTTCAAAAGAGAATTCAAGGTTTCAAGAGAAAGTAAGTTTGGAGTCTTGGAGTAGCATCATAGTGTTTTTTCAAGTCTTCAAGCTCACTTTTATTCAATATCTAGCATTGTCAAGGATTGATGATGGTTGTCTATGGTGAATCATGATGGATTCTAGGTTGGGCAGATGCAACTACCCATCAAACCAAGCCTAATGACTTGTTTCCTAAGTGATTACATCCTCCATTATCACTCTAATTTCAACCTAAGGAAGGTACATGCATCATTATGGCTTATTAGGGTGATTAGAAATCTCCCAAAGTGACTCATTCATCTTCATGTTTCATTCATGCATCTTGTTCTAGCACATTAGAATAGAGTTGCATTGCATTTCAGATTTCCTAATCTTAGAGGCACTTAAGATTAGGGTTTGTATACACATTTAATTCCAAGATCCATTATTTTTATCAAGGTTTAATTACTGAACTAGGGGTTTGACCAGGGTAAACCCCCCATAAGCAAATCAACACTATATTTTATTTTGCAGGTCTTTTTACAAGTTCAGATCTAGAAATTAGATTGAAGGGATAGAGCAAGGATAGAAGAGAAGATTCAAAATTTGACTTCTCAAAAAAGCGGGATGAGACTGATATACCACAAGTGGCATGTGAGTCCCAGTATAGGCAGTTTTCCATATTTCTAAAGATCTTGAGTCAACACTGCTAGATTCCTGTTTCAGTCCAGAAACCCTAGTTTGGGACTGATATGCTCAACCTGGAATATGATTACTAGTGTTTCGTAAAGTCTACATTTTCAAAGTTTCAGAGCTTATTTCAAGTACATTCCAGTTTCTAGGTGCACTCCTCTAATTTCTTGATTCACTATTTTGATTTATACTCATTTTTAGGTCATTCATTTGAGTTTTACAAAGTACTAGGTTTTGTCATTAGGTCTTGCATGTTACAAGTATTTCCAATCCATATATTGGTGGTGAACCCCTCTTTAATCTCTAATCATACCCTAGGACACCCTATTGCAAGATCTCTTTTTTCCTTTACATCACTAGATTGAGATATCTAGGGTTTCCTTGAATGTAACAAGAGTGAAATAGGAACCCTATCTCCTTGTGATCCATCTCCTAAAAGGTAGGGCACCCTATTTTTGTTGTTACATTTTTGTGAACCCGATGTGAACACCTCTTTTCTAATTTGGAGTGCATCATAATCCTAGATCTAGCTTACATTAACTTTGCATTAGGGTTTTGCATTATTTAATCTACATCTGAGGTTTCTAAATCTTGCATTAGTGAAAGTGCATACATGTGGTATTTTTGCATCTTACATCATTGAATTTCATTTGAACTACATTTTCACTTATCCTAGACATCATACAAACCAGAAAGCATAAATTTTGTTCATAATTTTTTTAAATTTGTGCAAAAACCCTAATTTGGGACTCATACACCCCTCTGGACGATTTAGTCCCAGTACAGGTGGTTTTTCCTGATTTCTAGGTATTTTGTGGTGACTGTTATTAGACATTCAAATCCTTGAAAAACCTTGATTGGGACTCATATTCCCCTCTAGGTGATTTAGTTTTGTTTGAGATTTTAAATTGCATTCAACAGCATTAAAAAGTCTATTTTTGTGTTTCTATTTGCTATCATTTTAGTTTACTGAGTTTTTATTTCATGTATTTCATTAGACTTAATTTATATTCATTGCAATTGTGGATAGAATTAGATTACTGTACTTTTCATTTTCAGCCTTAGTTCATAGTTCAATTAGATTAGATTACATTTGGTATTCATTAGAAAACAAAACCAAAAACACCTAAAAACTGATGAACCACTTGGAGAAATCATAGTTATTTGAATATGTCAAATATCTTTTTCCAAATTAACCTAACCAATTAACCTAACCATCAAGCCTTTTAGTTGTGATTGCTTTGACATGTTAGATGAAGCCCTTGAGGATTTCATCACACAAGGTTCATCCACTAAGGCTTGTTATGACAAACCGAAACCAAGAGAAGTTAACTTGATTCAACCTCAACTTATCCTTTACCCACCTTCACACAAACCTCAAACTCAAAACAAACTTGTCTTCACCCTTGAACCACCTAAGAACAATGTTTAGCAATAGTCAAGTTGCAATGTTGTTGCTCATACATATAACACTAGAAACAATCCACAACCAAGACAAACAACCTTGACATCCTTACCTTTGCCTAACTTCATCTTTCCTAGTGCACCTTGCTTGCCTTCAAATAGTGCAAAGGAGTATGATCTTGTTGAACAACTTAAGATTACTCCCGCAAAAATATCCCTATGGGATCTGATTCAAAATTCACCTATCACACTATGCTTCAAACAACCTTTCAACAAATTGTCTTTCCTTCTAATACAAATGTAAGTGATGTAGCAACTTTAATTCAAGGAATGAATGCGATTAACATAGACATTACTTTTCATCAACATGAGCTACCACCCTTGGAGATGAGAAAGAGAAATGATGCCTTCATGATAGTAGTTGTCTATAATAGGACAAGAATAAAGAGAACCCTTGTTGATAATGGCTCTGCTCTTAATATCTGTAGTGTGAACCTTTTGGATAGACTTGGCATGGATAAATCGAAAATCCAATATGATTCCTTTTCGATTCAAGGATTTGATAATGTAGGAAATCAACTACTTGGTGTGATTACTTTGCCTATTACAGTTGGAAAGGCTACCTTACAAACTCCTATTCATTGTTAGGAAATATTGCATTTAACCCATGATCTTAATTTATTTCCTACATAACCCATGAGAGATAAACATGCATATACAAGTTTCCAAAATAAATAGATCAAATAGACAAGCCACAAGATAACACAAGATATACCCTGATAAAACCCTCAAGAGAGAAAAACCCAACCTCCAAAAGCATCCATACTCCATTCTAATCATAAATAAACTAATACAAGATTTGCAATGAATACCTCTGAAGCATCAAGCCATCCAATGCATTCCCATGTGTCTAGGCATGAGTCCACATATCCCATGCCATGCTTCACAAATTCACTCCATGAGAAGACTCAATAATGACAGCCAACCCACTCAGCCAACCTAAACCACTACACATGTGTTTGATTTTATAAACATAAGCTCACACAAAATACAACTAGCGGTAAGGTGAAACCATGTACCAAAAAATCATGTGAATACAAAACCACTAATTCCTTGTTTAATATTGGGTACTAAGACATCACATTATTTGACATTTCCTCAATATTAAATTATTATCACATGTTTCCCACACATTAAATAATAATGCAATGTTACAATATAACATCAAGTGGTCCCCAAATAATTATCTAGTGTGATTAACCACACCACCAAGGTGCATCACAACTAAATAATTATTTAATTACAACATTATAATAAATTAATTTATATAATGGTGTGCAACACCATATCCCAACATTCTCCCACTTGTTGTATACATTGCATAAGGGATCAATGCATGAAATACATCATCATAGCCATACATGCAATCACATGAATCTCCAACATGCTCTTGTGCTCCATCAAGATACTTACAATAAGAAAAAAGTGACCACCCTCTCAAGCAAGAACTCCTCTCATCCTCCAACGTACCACCTATGGAAGAAAAGGAACATGCCAAGGTGAAAGTGCACCAATCCACAAGAACAGGCATCAAATCCAAGTGATAACAAAGGCTCCAAACCAAGTTGTTGTCAAATAAAAAACCCACATGATCAAAAATAACATCCACAATAAATGCTAATACATCCAACCATCCATAACCTCCAAGGTATCAATACATCAACAAACTCATGCCAAGAACATATACAACCTATAAACTGCAATCAAGCTCATTGTATCAAACATATCAATGAAGAACATACATATCCAAGAACTCCCACTGTATAGGTAATGTCAAATCATATCAAGTCTACCAATAAACACAATATCAAGGTTTGATAAGTAAATGAAATCATGAATTACTAAGAACAATAAAAATTATCCACACATACAACCCAAAGAGCTGCATAATCTCTCACAACATGTTTCCACTATCCTCCTCAAAAGCACATGTACACCTAGGAAGGAACCATGAAGAAAGAAACCTATAAACCATAATATTACCTCCTACCAACACCTCAAAAGTGCAGTGTTGTGTCAAGTATGATCTCCTAACTACCCCAAATGAAAAGCCTCAACAACACCCATAACACCCAATCTCATAGATCAAGTACAACATATGAATCAATGTAATAATGAAAACATGGTTGTAAGCCTCTCTAATCAAGAAGATCAAACTCAAGACAAATATCCCCAATACTGGAAATCATCCCATAAAACATCTCCTAAAAATCCTCATCAAATAATGATATCATAAACTCAAAAGCATAAGGAGATAACCTTGCTATAACATCCCTCAAAATGAATCCTTTATAACTAACTATCCATAGCTCAAGATCCATAGCTATGAAAGATATAGCATATAAACTCATGCTAAACCATCCTCAAATGAGTATCCATAATCAATCACCATGAATCAACTTAATCCCATGAGAAATAAAAGCACAAAACATAACACATCTAAAAGATATAACGGGAAAATACCTCTCAGATAATAAACTGTCGAGTAGACCAAGAGCGGAAATGACAATGCTCCTCTAGGATAACCAAGTCATCATGACTCACTCCAAGAACAATCTCCTCTATTGGTCCATCATGAACTCACATCCATACCCAAGTGAAAAATCCTCTTTCTTCCTGTTGAAACCTCCAAAGAGTAACTATCTCAAGCAAATGTCTCTAATCATAAGAGAACCGCAACCATCACCTATATCTCTAAGTATCCACAAGCACCTGTAACCAATCAATCCATGCCAAACTCCAAATGCAATATAGAACCATCATGAACTAATCAAGAAAATGATCAATGTACTCAATATAAAGAGAAATACACACGATCACTATCAAAGCTCCAACCATAGAATCATGAACCTATCATGAAAAAATGATCTAACCATCCCCTCCTAGGAGATCACATGCACCATAACATGCATCCTAGTCTCAAGAGAATACATATACCATGCCAAAACTCTAAGCTAGAATCAAGAGTAAACCATGACATAATATCAAACATAATCTAAACCCAAAAAACATATCTCCAATCACATGAAAATAACCATCATTAGTAATGCATCCATGATGTAACTACCAAAAACTCCCACTGAACCGTGATATGAGCTACACATGGAATCATGACTACCATCCTCTCCATGAAGATCATCCAGGTCTACAAACACTCAACTGCAATATCAGTGTTACATACAAGTGCAACCAAGATCTCGAAGCCAGGAAGATACATACAACCGCCATCAAAACATCACAAACCAATCTAACACCGCAAAATCATCATTTTCAAAATCTCCCACTAAAAGTTTATAAATAATGAATGTAACAAACTATCATAAAATCATGAACAAACCATATGCTACAAGTCCCATCAACCAACTAATCAAGTACTCAAATCATCCATCCTCTCAATCCTGAAACAACCTACCAATGCACAAATGACCATAGACAAGGCCAACTAATGAAATCTGCAACAACAATGAATCAAACCTAGTGGACATAGATAGTCCACATCCGAGTCATCCCACTACAACTAAAAGGGTGATCAGTCCATGCAACTACATAACTTGTAGATCTAACCACTGAAACATGCAAACTGAGATATCAAAGAAGATAATCCTGTAGACATCAAGACTCAAACACCAAATTATTGACTGTGGAGGCATTAAATGTATTAACTATGTGTTCATTGATTGAGTGGCCACAAGCCTATTAGCAAAGATTACAAAATTTGTATTTAATGTTTGAATTTTTTCAAAAAAATTATCATGTGCTTATGTGGTTCATGTTTATGAATAACATATTATATGTCATGGACTGTGCTCATTTGTCGAATTTGTCCCTGTAACAAGAACCATTTCTTGCAATTAGAGTCAGAGGCAAACATCTATATGACTGCAAATATACTTGGTTGTTGAACAAGGAACTAGAAGGTTAAATTCTTGTATCATTATTCCCATGTGTTTCCAATGAATTTTAAGTCTTCCAATATGCCTACAAATTATTCCTTGGAAGAGTTGTGATCAATAAAGGAGAAGCCTAGTTCAAGAATTTGACTTGTTGAATAGACAGATGAGCATACTGAATGGTGTGCCATGTAATTCATAAACATGAAACTATTTTTTGTCCAAAATCAAGTTACTATTGCAATCCTTGAATTTTCTTTTGAAATAGTTGCTTGGCCAATCAAATTGTATTGTTTAAAATATTTGTGTTTTTTCTATAGTTAGGATTTGAGGACATATTTTTGGTGTTTGAAAATTATGTTTTATCTCTTTTTCTATTGGTTGGAATAGGTCTATTATTCATTTTCATTTAAGTAAATTAGGAAAATAGGGGGACATTATATATTCTGGAGAATATTTAATCCTGAAGTAGTGAATGCATGTTTAATCCATTAAATGCAAATTGTGCGAGATGTGTTGGAGAGCTGGTGGGTATGCAAGCAATGAATGCATAGTTAATTCATGAAATCTCAGGAAAGTGCTGGCTTTTATTTGTGCTAATTCACGTTTGTTTATTGTTTGTTGAAAATCTTGTGTTTTTTTAGCTCTCCATGTTCTTAATTCTGGGAACAATGCACTACTATTGAATAGCTCGTCTGTTTGTTTATGATACTTGTTAACTAGAGGTATTGCTTGCTATTACAAGGTCTAAGGGTACAAATGGGTATAGTAGATGACATATGTTATGTAACTCAAACGTGGAACAATTGAAGCCAAGGAGTAGGTGACTATTGCAACAAAAAAGAATTATCACAGGAAAAAATAAATGCTTTGAGCAATGTCTTGTCGACTCTGGAGGAATTCAATACATTGAATATGTATTCATTGCTTGATTAGCCACAAGCCTATCAGTAAAGCTCACATAATTTGTATTTAATGTCTGAATGTTTACAAAAATTTATCGCGTTGGTCTATTTTTTTGCAAATTTTATCATGTGCTTCTTTGTTTCATTCTTATGAATAACATATTATCTTGCACAATTTTCATTTAATAGATTATTTTTTATGATCCGCCAGTCATACTATTTAATGCATTAAGCATGCATTGATTGCTTTAGTACCTACCACCCTACTGCCAAAGCTGGCATAATTTGCATCCAGTGATTAAATATTTGTAAAATATATAATGTCCTCCTATTTTTGTAATTTACTTTAACAAAAATGAATAATAGGCCTATCATTCATTTTCATTTAAGCAAATAAGCCAAATAGAATGACATGATAAATTTTTGCAAACATCTAGAAATTAAATCTTAATTTTACAAACTTTGTTGGTAGGCTAGTGCCTATCAAAGCAATGAATCTAGAGTTAATGCATTATATGCCTCTACAACGAACAAGACCTTTCTCAAAGATCTAAAAGAGTATTTATTTATGTAGCAACAATAAACTACTATTCTAATGCATCAATCAAGGGACAAATTTATTTCAAGTCTACATTCTCACACATTCACATGTAGCATCCTTACCATTCTCACTATCCATGCACTCAGTTGATGTTTGGAAGGTATGCAACACAAAAAAGCATAGACAAGCATTCCCATTTACACTTGTTCACCATTAACACACTATGAGGTATTGGGATTGCTCCGTACCACTAGCCTCAGCATATTGTGTTTCTCAAGGCACTTTTCAATGTCGTTTCCCTTCCTTAATGCGTCACTTTAATGGTTTGATACCAATTGTTTTTGGTGGGACTTTTTAATGATGTAAGTGGATTAATATTTGAAAGGAAATTAATTAATATTTAAACCTCCAGTCTAGCTATACCAATAGCAAAAGAGATAAATCATGGTTTTCAAACATGAAAAATATGTCCATAAATCCCAAGTATATAATGTTCCCATATTTTCCTAATTTACTTAAACTAAAATGAATAGTAGACCTACTGCAAGACAATCGAATTTGATTAGCCAAGTAATTATTACAAATGAAAATGATAAAATTAAGAATTGAATAAAAATTGTGTCAGCTTTACTATAGTCATGCACTTCATGTGCCTGTCATTTTTCTCAGAGGCAAGTTATTGTTGCAATCAGGGCAAGTAACTATTGCAATTGTATGATGTGCATTGGATATGGCATGCTTGTCGATCAATCTATAGATATTGCATTAAAATCCAGTAGGTCTACTATTCATTTTTGTTTAAGTAAATTATGAAAATAGGACATTGTATGTTTTGACAAATATTTAATCACTGGATGCAAATTGCACAAGCTTTGGCAGCGAGTTGGTTGGAATTACAACAATGAATGCATGATTAATGCACTAGATCTAATATTGATTTATGTTTAAGAAAATTAGGAGAGTAGGAAGACATTATAAATTTTGGTAAATATTTAACCAATGAATTGCATATCCCATGATTGCAATTATGCATATTTTTTATTGTAAAAGTAACATGCTTTTGGGAAAAAAATAGTTTCATGTTTATGAACTACATGGCATGTCATTCACTATGCCCATCTATCTATTTGGAAAGTCAGATTCTTGAACCAACATTCTCCTTTATTGTTCACAACTCTTCCAATACATAATTCATATACACATTGGAAGATCATGTTTCTTAAGCCACTTATTATCTCTCAATTGCAAACTAAACCATTGCAATAGTAACCTACTCCTTGGATTCAACTACTCCATGTCATATGTCATCCACTATACCCATTTGTACAATTATGCCTTATAACAACAAAGAATACTTCTAGTCGCAGCAAGACAAAAGTATTGATATTAGGACAAGGGTTGCCACTTAAGTGACTTTGTAGAATGAAGCAACAAGTTACTATTGCAATCGTTGAATTTTCTTTTGAAATAGTTTCTTGTCCAATCAAATTGTATTGTTTAAAATATTTTTGAAAAGTGGGAAGCTTGTGTATTTTTGAAAATCTTGTTAGAAATCGTATGTTTCATGTTTATGAATAACATATTATATGTCATGGACTATGATCATTTGTCTATTTTTTCCCTGTTATAGTAACCATTACTTGCAATTAGAGATGGAGGCACAAATCTATATGACTACAAATATTCTTGGTTGTTGAACAAGAAACTGGAAGGTCAGATTCTCATATCATTCTTCTCCTTTCTTTCCAATGAATTTTAAGTCTTCCAATGTGTCTAAAAATTATACTTTAGAAGAGTTGTGAACAATAAAGGAGAAGCCTAGTTCAATAATTTGACTTATCGAATAGATAGATGAGTATAGTGAATGGCATGCCATGTAATTCATAAACATGAAACTATTTTTTGGCCAAAAGCAAGTTACTTTTTCAATCAGAGTTATGCATAATTACAAGCATGTGATACGTAATCCATATGCAATGTTTCACTTTGTACACCAATCATATTGTATAATTTAAATATATTTTCCCATTTTTGTTTTTCTATTCACTACATTAGCCCTAATATTCATTTGCTTGTAAGCAAATATGATTAATGTACTATACGAAACATTGCATATAAATTGCATATCATATGGTTGCAATTGTGCACATCTTTGACTACAACATTATTGCAATCAAATGATTGCAAAGGTCTCTTGCTTATTAGCATAAATTAGATAGATTCAAATAATTGGCATATTTTTTGTAGACATTCGAAGAATCAAACTTCATTGGAAAGAAAAGAGAAAAATCAATTGAAATTGTGACCTTGCAATCTCTTCTTCAAGAATCAAGAATATTTGCACGTGAAAAGTTATTATAAATGTTATGTTAGATGTAGAAACACTCCAAACTCGGCTACAACATCATCATAAAACTGTACAAACAATACAATTGCTTTTTCTATTAGTAGAATAATTATTTTTTGCAGTGCATGAATGTGGGAAGAGCCATAGGAAAAGTGAACTACTGGTGAGTGGCTCGTCTATCTATTTATGATACTTGATAACTAGGAGTATTGATTGTTGTTACAAAGGCTAACAGGGAAAGTGGGTATAGTAGATGATATATGCTATGTAACCCATAAACATGGAATAGTTGAAGCGAAGGAGTAGGTGACTAATGTAATAAATGAGAATTATCACAGGAAAAACTGAACGCTTTGAGCAAGGTCTTGCTGACTGTGGGGGCATTGAATACATTAACTATGTGTTCATTGCTTGAGTGGCCACTAGCCTATGAGCAAAGCTCACAAAATTTTTATTTAATGTCTGAATGTTCTCAAAAATTTATTGTGTTGGTCTATTTTTTTGCAAATTTTATCACGTGATTTTGTGTTTCATGTTTATGAATAACATATTATATGTTATGAACTATGCTCATTTGTCTAATTCTTCCCTATAATAGGAACCATTGCTTGCAATTGGAGTTAGAGGAAAACATCTTTATAACTACAACTATACTTGGTTGTTGAACAAGGAACTAGAAGGTCATATTCTTGTATCATTATTTCCCTTTGTTTCCAATGAATTTTAAGTCTTCCAATGTGCCTAAAATTTATGCCTTGGAAGAGTTGTAAATAATAAAGGAGAAGCCTGATTCAAGAATATGACTTACTGAATAGAAAAATGAGCATAGTGAATGGTGTTCCATGTAATTCATAAACATGAAACTATTTTTTGGTCCAAAATCAAGTTACCATTGCAATCATTGAATTTTATTTTGAAATAGTTGCTTGGCCAATCAAATTGTACTGTTTAATTTTTTTTGTGTTTTTCCTATAGTTTGGATTTATGGACATATTTTTGGTGTTTGAAAATTATGTTTAATCTCTTTTTATATTCGTTGGAGTAGGCCTACTATTAATTTTTGTTTAAGTAAATTAGGAAAATAGGGGGACATTATATATTCTGGAAAATATTTAATCCTAAAGCAATGAATGCATGTTTAATCCATTAAATGAAAATTGTGTGAGATATGTTGGAGAGCTGGTGGGTATGCAAGAAGTGAATGCATAGTTAATTCATGAAATATCAGGTGAGTGTTGGCTTTTATTTGTGTTAATTCTCATTTGTTTATTATTTTTTGAAAATCTTGTGTGTTTTTAGCTCTCCATGTTTTCTATTCTAGGAATAGTGCACTACTAGTGAGTGGCTCATCTATCTATTTATGATACTTTATAACTAGAAGTATTGCTTGTTGTTACAAGGGCTAAGGGGATAAATGGGTACAATGGATTACATATGCTATGAAATCCATAAACATGGAACATTTGAAGCCAAGTAGTAGGTGACTATTGCAACAACCAAGAATTATCACAGGAATAACCAAATGCTTTGAGCAAGATCTTTTTGATAATGGAGGCATTCAATGCATTGACTATGTATTCATTGCTTGAGTAGCCACGAGCCTATCAACAAAGCTCACAAAATTTGTATTTAATGTCTACATGTTTGCAAAAATTTATCACATTGGTCTATTTTCTTTGAAAATTTTATTGTGTGCTTATTTGTTTCATGTTTATGAATAACATATTATCTTGCACAATTTGCATTTAATAGACTATTGTTTCTGATTAGTGATTCATACCATTTAATACATTAAACATGCATTCATTGCTTCAGTACCTACCACCCCACTGCTAAAGCTGGCACAATTTTCATCCAGTGATTAAATATTTGCAAAATATATAATGTCCTATTTGTTGGTTGTTTTTAATGAGCAACTAGGTTGGTCTCCTATTCTACCTATGGAGTAGCCATCTCCAGTCAAGGGTAGCTCAGAGGACCTGGACCAACTGACAAGATTTAGTCAAAGACTGAGATCTTCTACACTTTAGGCTCTGCAGAACTAGGGTGGGTATACCCACACAATGCCTCAAATAAGACTAGACATTGCTTTTTATAGCAGATGACTCCTGATGCCAAGTATTGAGAACCTCAAATATGGCTAGATTCCCAGTAACACAATACTTGCAGCAACCAGGAGGTAGGGCAAGACATCAAACAAGATTGATTAAATAAAATGATTGATCTTGAGAAAGAAGACTAGAACCCTAAAGACAAATAGCATATATTAGATCAGTGCCATATCCATTGGGCTAGGAGTCACAATAATCTACAAATAGAAGGAACCATTACTCTGGACATTAAAGTCTTTGCAAGATTAACCTTATTAGTCTCACAACTAGTGATCAGATCTATAAGACTACTTATCAAATCCTCCTATCATACATATGAATCTCTTGATATGATTAAAGCATTTAACTTATTCCTTGAATAAGAGCAACAACCAGAACAGACAGTAAAACATTACATTAAAATGATTAAATAAGTGATCCTTGATCAACTTTCATTAACAATCCATACGCACAATACAAAGGAGAGACTTAAAGATCTCAATCTATACATTCAGATTCATACATGTGTCCAAGACCTCACAATTTATAGACTGTAACCCTAAACCTCAAAATCTGGTAAAAACCTGACTCTGTGACTTAGTGCTCTTCTCTTCAGATTTTTGTTCTAACTTCTGGCCCCAGACCCCTACAAATGATTCAAAAGTTCCTTTTAAATAGCTCTAGAAACGCCATCCAACTCAAAGCCACATCAGTGCCATGTCAAACCCTAATCACCATGTTCTTCAACTACTTCTCTAGCCTCATAAATGTCATTGGTCGGGTTGCTGCAGGAAAGACACTCCCGCATGAAAGAAGCCAGGCAATCGATGTCAAATCTACCACCAAATCCGCGCGTCCATACTCGAGCCATGCCATCCTTGTACCAGAGCTACGTCACCATGAATGCTGGTTCGGTGGAGCCAGCGAACAACTCTCTGTCACCATGAATGCACCAGGCTTCTGGCGCGAACATAGCAGAAACCCTGACCGTGGCTTAGCTTGAAACTCAACCGTTGATCGTCCATGATCAGACGGCCGCCTTTAAAATACCCATTAGCCGTTGTCATTGAGATGTCATATAGGTTCAAAATGCTTCATCGAAATGTATTTCCTTTATGTGCTTTCCATTTGCCGAGACAGGGGGACACCTCACACCGAAGCAATCCTTTCGTTTTGTTCATAGTCGCTATAGCTTATCGCTCTCGGGGAGACCTCCTATAGATGTCATTTCCTTTCCCCGAAAGTCCCCTCGCGTTTGTCATGCCGCTGCAGCTTAAGGTTTTTCTCGCTGAAAAGCACTTTTTATTTGACACTATCGCCGTAGGATCGGACCATCGGGGAGACATCATAGAGATTCTATCGGGTTACACCAAAAGCCACGTACTGAACCCTGTCGGCAAGACACACTAAGTTCACTGAGACACTATAGCGAAGCAACATTAGCCATAATGAAGAACCCTGAAATGCCGGTCGGCATAACAAGCCGACATCGCCAAGACCTTTCAATGAAAGGTATAACCCACACCAAAAGCAAAACACAAAATATCGTCGGCAAGACATAATAGATTCGCTAAGACCACACACTGAAATATAAGTTTCACCGAAGCATTAAGTCCTCCATCATCGGTTGGCGTAACAAGATGACATCGCCGAGACCTTTCAAGGAAAGGTATAACTCACGCCGAAGACCTCCAAATGTTCCTATCATTGAGACCAAGAGGAGTTCGCCGAGAGATCACCCCGAACAGACGCCAACATACCGAAGGGAAAAGGGGGCCACCACAGTCGGCCAAACAAACGGGGTTGGGGAGACATCTCCCTGACACAAAGAACACAAGCCGATGGAGACTTTGGGGAGACAATCCGGAGTCACCAAGAAGTTATCCCAAAGACCAAAAGCCATGCCGAAGGCAAGGCGGAGCCGGTAAAAACGGCAGCCAGGGGCCAGTGACGAACGAAGTAAGGGGCTTGGGGGAACCACAAGTGAAGAGCGAACCGGCTGGACAGGTCACTGAAGGAAAAGAACAAA
>VDFB02083371.1:0-66128 GCA_007258455.2 Sequoia sempervirens
CACATCCATCTATCTTCCTTGTCCACCCATCATGCTACCATTAATCTCCCTTCCTTATCCATACATCCTATCCATATCAATCTCACTCCCTTATTTTCCCATCCTTCTATCTTCCATCCACGTTGCTTCATTATACATGACATATATAGAGTGGGGCACCTCCTTCTTTGTGACATAGTCCTTGGATACATCATTCATCGATCTTACAATCCCTTCCATCTCCCCATCCTTATCTTCCTATCCATCCAAACAATCCCTTCCATCTTCCCATCCTTATCTTCCTATCCATCCCTCATAGCATCCCTTCCATCTCCCCATCCTTATCTCCTTATCCATCCAAAAATGATTTTCATCTCCCCATCCTTATCTTCCTATCCATCCATCATAGCATCCCTTCCATCCCCCATCCTTATCTCCCTATCCATTTATCTCTATCCTCATCCCATCTCATAATCCCTTGTCATTGGTATCTAGTTATAGGCTTCCCCCCATGCAACCCAATTCCATTTATGTCATCATCATCACTCTCGATTCTTTTGCACATATTTCCAATATCCTATCACTTCTCATCACTCATCTCCCCATCGTATCATCCTCCCAATTCATTTTGATGATTTGGATAACTACCTCATTCCTGAGCTACATGTGATCACCACCATCCTATCCAACAATTATATCTTATCTCATCATATAAGTCCTATCATTTTATCCACTTATTATGGTTATCTCATCATCCCTTATCCATCATTTTTCTTTGGTCTTTTGTCGAACTACGTTGCCTTTGTGCTTTCATGTAGGCAAGGTCGATCTTTTGATCTACCCCCGGGGCTTTTGTCCATCTAGTATTTTTCATCCATCTTCGTCTCCATTGTACCCTTTCCACTTTTATCCATTGTCTTTTATCAAACTACGAGGGCTCTACGCTTTCACGTAGGAAAGGCTAATCTTTGATCAGCCCCCGAGCCCCCTAGGTCTTTAGGGTGTTCCAATCTTGTGTCTTGTGTTGT
Source organism: Sequoia sempervirens (assembly GCA_007258455.2). Taxonomy (NCBI): domain Eukaryota; kingdom Viridiplantae; phylum Streptophyta; class Pinopsida; order Cupressales; family Cupressaceae; genus Sequoia; species Sequoia sempervirens. The sequence continues at coordinate 1,008 of VDFB02083371.1, forward strand.
GTCATCAAGTATGCCTCTATCTAGTTGGTTCTTAATAAATGAGATCCACTAGTATCATCAGATCCAATCAGTGTTGAATATCCTGCATCATTTTGATCACATAGTGTAGTCTCCATCTTTGGTATTAACAGAATGTATCCTTCCTAACAGACCACATCAATCCCATCCACCATCTTGATATTGTGGCAAAGGACATTTGACATTTATTGTGATCTTTTGATTCTTTTGGCTTTATTTTATCATTTAAGCTCCCTATCATACCTCGTCGAGGTCACCTTGATCCATCATATAATGGTGTGCTTTGACTAGTAAACATAGGAGTATATCTTGATCTTTTGTTTGTTGTTGTCTTCCTGGTTGCCCCGCGTAGTACCCACCAAGATCACTACGATCTTGTGTTACATTAGGGAATCCTTTGTGCTTGTGGTTATCCTAATGCCTAGCCTGACCAAATTCATTGTGACTTTGGGATGTTGGGATAGCCTCCTTGTTTGTTGTGCAAATCCCATGCATGTGACACAAATCCACCTTGGTTCCTCATACCCTGGTGCATAGTATATCATGTTATATCAAATTAAGTGCTCATTACATGGCAGTATAACGCATCACAATTAACCTGCTTGATTTGGTTACTATCCATTTATCCTTCATCACTCTCCTCATCTATATATCCTATCTATTTTCATCCCTCAACTATCTTCATTCTCATCATTTCATCCTCTCTTCAATCTTAGGATAATATAGATTGGTTATTCTAAGCATCTTTTCTTCCATCCTCATCATATCATCATCTCTTCAATCCTCTTCGGATAATATCGATTGGTTATTCTAAGCATATTTTCCTTCATCATTTTCATTTGTTTTAACCATCTCACATATCCATCCAATCCTAATCTATTCAACCTAGTACAAATCATCTAATCACATCCTTGGTCTTGTTCCCAGCCTGGCTACAAGCTTGGATCCAATCATCATCATCGAGATGTATCCTTCCCTATCCTTTGGTGTTGTTTTGGGATGTATCCTTCCCTCATCAACAACACTTTCATCATCATCATTGGGATGTATCCTCCCCTCATCAACAACATTTTCATCATCATCATCATCATCATCATCATCAAGATGTATCCTTCCCTCATCAACAACACTTCCATCATCATCATCAGGATGTATCCTTCCCTCATCAACAACATTTTCATCATCATCATCGGGATGTATCCTTCCCTATCCTCATGTTGTTTCAGGATATACTATTCCCTCATCGACAACACTCTATCCATCTTCAACTCATTTTGGCTTGTAGCTTGACTAGGGTAACATCACCTTTTTCCTTAAATCCATTTGTGCTTCCCAATCTCCTATCACTTATCATCCTCTTTTATCCATCACTTTGCATCATCTTCCTCATATACCCTTTCATCATCTCATCCATTTCGAGAGCACACTTGTGTTCTCTTGAACCCGCATATCCTCTCAAGGGGGCATCCTCAATCCCTATCTTCATTTTTACTTCTATCATCCTTCTTCCTAGTCACTCCTTTGATGACTGGGGCATCTTTCCCAATCTAACCATCTTCTTCTTGGTGTTATCTTTTAATCTTCTTTGAAATGATGCTACTTTGTAACACTATCTCAAAGAGGGGGAAAATGTTGACATCTAAATTTGACCACTTACATTTGGTAAAATTTATCCTTTTTCATCTAAATATCCCCTTATTTACATTAATTAAGTAATATTACTATTATTTAATTAATACCCCTAAAGTCCTCTAAATCCCTAAGGTATTTAACTAAATAATTAAATAATTTTATTACTTATCCTACCTTACCCTTTATTCCCCTTTTCCTCAAAGAATTATTCCTCACATGTCACATCCTTCATCACTTTTTCTTAATCCTAATCCACTTCCTAATCCCATAATTAGGGGTGTGCACATGTCTAATCCATGATTAGGATGTGTCACATCCTCCAACTTTTGCAAGTTGGCTCATAATCTTCATTAGCTACCTAATTGTCTTCTAATCATTGATTAGCTAGTCTAATCAACCCCTTTGGTCAACCCTCCCCATCTCCCAAGGAATTTTTAATTCCTTTTTATCTTCTCAATGTCCTTTTGAGGAATTTTTAATTCCTCTCTCATTCCCCAAGGAAATTTTAATTCTTTTTTGTCTTCCCAAGATCCTCTCATGGAATTTTTAATTCTATTTGCAATCCCCATGTCCTTCCCAATGGAATTTTAAATTCCATTTTATTCATCCAAGGTTTCTAAGGAATTTTTAATTCCTTTTGTCCTCCCCATGCACATTAAAAAGGAATTTTTAATTCTTTTAGTCGACTCTTCATCTTAGCCATTGATCTCTTGTCCTCTCCCAAGAATCAATCTCCATCGTCCATTTGATCTTCCTAGGTTAAATGGCTAACACTTAGCCATTTTGTGGGTATGCTTGCATTCTTCTCTCCTACACACATTATTCTTGAAAATATATTCTCATCCAACCCTATTCCTAAGCACTCACCATCTCCATCTTTCAAGCTACCCATCTTGCATCCATATCCAAAACCCTTCATCCTTGCACCCAAATCATGCTACAACAAGTTGTTACGCTGCCGAAATTGACATAGAGCACACACATCAAGCTATCAACAAGGCCAACCAAATGATCAACTTGGACAAGGTAACATACTTTGTTTTTGTATTTCATTTTGTTCAAGTTCAACTAGGCTAATCATGAGGTGTTTTTGTGTTTCCCTTGCTTGCATTTCTTTCTATTTTGCATTGTAGACTAGGAGATTTAACGTTGCACACAAGAAGTTTCAAATGAAAAGAAACCATCTAGTGTGTTTGATGAATATTTTAACAAAATAGACAAGAAGGCATGAAACCATTCAGTTGTGTCTTGCAGATTCTATCCTCTTGAATGTTTCAAAAGAATATACCATATACAAGTTGTGGAAGAGGATAGGTGATATTTACCAAACTAAAAGTATAACTAATAAATTCTATCTCAAAAGACACTTATATTCTTTGAAAATGAAGGATGATTATTTTGTTTCAGAACATTTAAATTCTTTTAACATGGTTGTAAGTCAACTTTCATCTGTATGTTAGATGCACAATAAAAATGAGAGAGGTGTGAAATAGTTGTACATTAAAACATCAAAACACTCATTAACATTCATATCTTTATTAGCCCTTAAAACCTTAATCATATTTATCATGAAAGTAAACAAGTGAAACAATAACACATCAAAACACCATGCACAATAGAACACTAAATTTATGTGGAAAACCCAAGAAGGGAAAACCGCGGTGAGGATTATCTCACAATATAAAGTAATAGAAATATTGAATACAATAGGCTCATTGCCAAAGGGATCACTGCCCAAAATAAGGAAGGGCTCACTATTATATTAGAAATAAGAAAGAAAGAGGATTGTTACATAGAGAAATCCATGAAAAAGAAACAAGAAGATCCACCACAACCACTCTGCACCATTCACAACCTCCAGTTCACTGTCTTCAGTAACTTTAGGTACACGACAAATGTAGACCCTTCTACTCATTGATTCAGAGTCATAGGAATTAAGCCCACACTTAGATCACCACACTTAATAAAATTTTCACCTTTCACTCACCTTCTATATATCCACACTTATCTCCAATTATTTACCTTGCTTATATACCATCCACAACCTTGAAAAAAATCTCCAAGATAGGCTATACACCTCAAACAAGAAATTACAAAATAGGTTGGAACCAAACACTTCCACGATAGAAAAAAGTGAAGGATGACCACACCATGGGTTAACTAGGACCAAGATATTCATCAACACACTCTTTAAAGCTTCCACAAACAACACACTATTTCTAGAATTAGCACTAACATGCCAAGTTAGCCAAACTTGTATTAACACCCTTAACAATTAAGGTCATTTTTAACCAGGTCTAAAGACAACTTCATGGACCACATAACAACACTCCACAATATTTATACAACATCTCAAAATATTCTAGCATCATCAAAATATTCTGCAACTCTACCACAACCACCTAAAACTGAGAACACCATCATTTTGTGCAACCAGACACACTGACATAGACACCCAACTCACTAAACAACTTTGTGGGACACCTCAGCACCTGAAACCTCAAGAGAAAGTAGATACATACATTATAAGCATGTCCCCAAATCCGCAAGACAAGAAACCTCAATGCGGATAAATACAGAGTAATCTCATTTCTCCCAGACAACCTTCTTCATAGACACACACACACCAGTGAACACAAATTTCACTGCCTTAGAAACTTAAACTATGGATATAGAACCTTTGAATACCTTTTATCAACATATCCAAACCACACAAGACTTCAACCATGAATAAATACAAAGCACAACATTGAACATCACTCTGTCACACTATAATCTCTTTTATTCAAATTTTATCAAAAGCACTTGGAAACAAAGTGAATTTATTGCAACTACAAATATTATTCATCAAGACATCAATTACAACACTAATGATAGCACTGTAACACCTTCATATCAAATCACAACAAGCTCTTGACAACGATCTTCCCAACTATGACAACACCAACATCCTTCAAATAACTTCAACACACAATCTCTATATAGTTGACATCAATGACCAACACCAACAACATACTTGCAACACTGTAGATGTTAATATAGAAGAAGAAGACAAATCCATATTGTTTCTTTGTTCTTTACTCTAATCTTGGGAAAATCTAATTGTTGCCATAAGTGGTGGTGGTGCAGAGCCAAAGATGGATAATATCATTACTACACTTCTTTTAGAAGAAATGAGAAGAAATTCCATGAACGTGGGCTCCCGAGATGCCTTGCATGTGCAAGGAAGGTCCAAATAAAAAGGAGGAACTAAAGGGGATAAAAAAGGAGAAAATTTTAAAGGACGTTCTAAAACCCTCAGGAAGAGTAAAGTGTTAGAATTTTGGTAAGAGAGGGCATGCGAAGGAGTGCAGAAACAATAAAAAGAGTTCAAATACTTCCATACAAAAGTCCTCAGAAGGGGATTCTGATGCTTTGTTTATTTTTGTTAACACTATTCATTATGATTCTTGGCTTATTGATTTAGGTTGCTCCTACCATATGTCTCCTCACAAGGAGTGGTTCACTTCACATTCAACTTATGATGGGGAAGAAGTTTTCCTTGGTGATAAAAACATGAAGAAGATTGTTGGTAAGGGAAAGCTAAAGTTGTGATTCAATAATGAAAAGGTTAAAAGCCTTAATGATGTTTTACATATTCTAGGACTTTCAAGAAATTTACTTTCAATAACCAAGTTGAATGATTTTGGAATTCATATGACATTTGAAACTTTGGTTATAGGTTGGTTAGAGGGAGTTTGGTGATTACTAAAGGATCTCAAATAGGGACTTTGTTTAAGCTTAATGCCTCCACTTTTTGTAACTCTTCTAATTTAATTGGCACTAAAAATGCATGTATATTGTGGCACCATAGATTGGGTCACATAAGTGAAAAAGGTCTTAAGAGTATTTTGAATAAAATGTTAGTTGATGATATTTTTGATTCTTTTTTGGTAAAAATTACTTTTTTGAGCATTGTGTGTTCAGTAAATAGATAGATCGTTTCCTAATAGAATTAATAAAGCTAAGAGATTATTAGAGATCATTCATTTGAATGTGTTTTGACTAGTGGATGTTGACTCTTTTGGAAAATCTCGTTATTATGTTACTTTTTCCTGATTTTGCTTTCAGTTAAATCAGGTAACTTATTATTGTGTTTGCATTTAAACATTAAAAGATACATCATTTTCTATTAAATTTCATTCATGTGCATAAAGGATATTGTCAAAAAGATTGCATTATTATAGTTTTTCAATTGCATACAATAAGAAAGAGAACCAACATGTATTCCAAAAGTAATCTTTATTGATGATCATAAGTGTATAATGTCCCTCACAAGCCGAAGGACTGACTATTCTAATGCTTATGAAGAAAAGACTATACATGTATAGATAAAAAGAAAGAAATGCACATAAAATGAAAAGGGACCCATCATTCCCTGGAATGATGAATCCCGTTGGCCTTGTCTTGCATCATCTTAGTCTTTCTCACTTGTCCTACTTATGTTTGATGCTCGCCTCGCTACTCCTAGGTTTCCTACATCTGAAAAAAGAGTGTTGTTAGAGAAATGAAAGGTCACTAATCAGAATATGAGCAAAACATCTATAATCATATAATTTGATTTCCATAAGCATTAAAACAGATAGCATACCATAGGTGTCCAAGAAAACAAAAAAAGAGTAATCAAACACACCTATCATATGCTTTGTTTATCTAACTTGTTTGTTGCTTGTGCAAATATAAGACAAATCCTTATTACTATTTTGATTTAGCTAATTACAACATGTGGAGTAAAAAGTGGCTCCCATGAGGGTTGATCCCAGCATGTTGCCCTCATGTGTTTTAGGAGGGATAGGAAATTAAACAACTTGATCAAATCAATGATAAACCTATTCTTGATGCATTAATCCAATATGGAATTATACCAGTTGATCAACTTTCATTATTAGATTCAAAAGATGCAACAAAAAATGTGAACTGTCAGGAAAGTTACTCATCTTTTCACAGTGAATCAAACAATAGGTTGCCATTATGCCAAAAGGGACAATACTCTATTGAATATGTATTTCAATCTTCTTAAGTGGATCCAAGATCCATTTTAATAAAGAAACAAGTGATTTATGTGAACACTAAAGCACAAATGCATCAAGTTCAATTATAGATGCATCAAGTTCAATTATGCATCCATCAATAAATAATGGAGGAGCTATAAAGTCCTGTCCAGAACCATCATGAGTCATATAGAACAACATGCATGCTATAGGACAACAACAATGCATTTGGCAGGAATCAATATTCATCTATAACCATGATGATCACGGTGCACAAGGGAAAGACAGATCAATGTCAAGTTATAGTGACAAAGGGTTTCAAGAGCAATAATCAAAGGGGCTCTTTGTAACGGATGATGAATGCACACATTCTTAACAGACTATGGAGTAAAGAATAACTTATCATCCTCACAGTCAGCATGACTATGAATGATACAACGAATTCAATCATCTTTAGGGTTGTTATAGTGTTTGCAAGTGATCACATGGAGTCATGATCAAAGGGGCAGCAAGCAATTGTTAGGGATAAATCATGAAGGTTGGAGTATTCTAGGAATATCAATGGTCTTAAATGCATTTAGGAGACAAGTGATATGCATCATGAGTAGGACTAAGCTATAACAGAGTAAGAGAGCAACATGAGCAAGAGATGGAAGAGCTATGTGATAGTAAGTAAAAACAATGCATAATGGTAAATGACCAAATTGCTATGCTTTTTTCTCTTTGAAATAATAAGAACAGAGCATCTCCTCACATTGTAACAGAGATAGTGATGGCATTCTTCACAAAAGTACAGTCAAAAAACACCAAAGAGATAAGTATCATGAGTTCATGTCAATAAAGTATGGTGTTATCATGTGCTAATATCATACCAAGCATAGGAAAGAAGAGGTTCTACATCTAATAGATAACATCATGTGCTAAATTACAAATGATTATCTGTTATCTACATTTTATAGAGACGTTGAACATCAAATAGATACTACAACATTTGATTCAAGTGTCACAAAAAAACATTGTCATATATGATAGTCATACCAAAGTAGAGATAAAGTTCAATGCAATGGCAGTCTATGGTGCAGATGTGGTTTGTGATGATGCTCAAGATGAGGAAAAATCTACCAAGTTATCTCGTGCAAAAATACAACTGAAAGATAAGAAAATTGAGGCTCTTTTCACTACTTGTTCTCAAGCAGATTTAATTTCCAAAACTTGGTGCAAGAGTTGTTTGGAAACAACAGATACAATCTTTATTCTTTATACATGAGGACAGTGTCAAAAGATCAAGTTTTGTGAAGAGTGTTAAGACTTAGAAGCAAGCTTTGCATAAGAACATAAATGCGACCATTTTTTAAAGTAATTATGTCTCACATGTCAAAATGGTCACAATACTGCCCACAGGAACAAGTACATGAGCTAGTTGTATACAACTTATTAGATGTTAGTTTATCAAAGGTCTAGAGTCATGAACATGCCAGGGTAATCATATGCTCACAAAGATAGTCAAATGGATACTAGAATGCAAAATGACAGCCACCTTATCAAGTTGAGGACAGGTTGCATTCAAGTCACCAAGGGGCAGTCAAATACAAATGACAACCATGTGAGGTGAGATCTGAAGAGTTGAAGTCATTGAACTTATCCAAAGTAATCTAGTGAAGATTGCAATCTTTATGGAGTGTGTTTCTGAACCCCGAAAATAGGCATTTGCATTTGTTGGTGAAAACAAGAAACATATATTAAAGGAACACGAACATGTTGATGTTGTCAAGTTTGTCCCAGATAATACAATAAAGACCCCAATCCATTTGTAGAGTGTATTTGAGTGCAATAGAGGGGGTTTTTAAAAGGAAAAGGTGGTATTCATGAAGGAATGAAAAGGTGCATAGAGTCTTTGACTCATACTTGTATTGTGCAATGACATTGAATCATTTTGTAAACCATTTTTCTTCACACGGCTACATTGTCTTGTGGAACAGTTGATAGAGATAGCTTTTGTTTCAACTGATAAACCTTTCATGAAATCTCCTTCATATTATAATCTTGCACGATTTATGTCATAGAAAATTGGATTATGACACAAATAGTGATCTGTATAGGATCTAGACTATTTGCAGTATTGAATGCTTAACTTTTACAATGATTATTCCAAGTTAATTAAAACAAAATTAACTTAAGGAAATAACAAAATGAAGGAATTAACAAACTGAGAGAAGGTGAGAGAAAAGAAGAGAAGTGCAAACAACATTTGATTACGGAGTTCGTCACAAATGTGACTACATCTCCGGGTCCGCTCTAATAGAGAGACCGATCCGATTAAGTCCAAAAATCAATTACAAATGCACCACAACCATTCTTCAAGCACTCTGACAGCGTAACGATGCTCTGACGTGCAAGAATGACTCAAAATAATCTCCTCAAGACCTCTATTCACTTGTCACCTCAGCTTCAATACTTCATCAATACTTCACCTGAAAAAAAAGTGCTTTTTCACTCTCACCTCACACCCCTTTTTATACAAAAAAATGAATCAAATTGGTTACTAACCAATTGATTTACAATATTTTCCAAATCTCCATTTTTACATAATAATATTTAAAAATCTCCCTTATTTGAATATAAATCCCCCTAAATTAATTTAAGCCCTTCCAATTATTCATTCTTGGGCTTTTCTTATTTCCATAAGTTACAACTAATCCTTTTAAAAGGATTATTGTTTTACAACTTGGAGGGAATTTATTAAATTAAGGAGTATTTCATTTCCAAATTTCCACAAAACCATCCAATGCCACTTGTATTTTAAAACCATACAATATACAATGTTGGTTTGAAATTCTCATTTAAAATAGGGGATGAGTTTGGTTACGGGCTATTTACATCCCTTAAAAATAGGGATCAATTTGTTTTCCCTAAAAAAAAGGTAGCCTAAAAAATAGCATGATTTTTTTTAAAATAATGGTGATCCCCTTTTATAGGGAGGGCCACGTTTTTTTCTTAAGGAAGTGATTTAATTATTAAAATGGAGGGCATGGCTTTATTAATTTATTTATTATTTTTTTATATATTTTTTCAAATAAAACCATGTCCAAAAAATTGCCGCCACGTGTAACTTCGGGAAGCCACCATGTGTCACCTCATGATTCATCCATGTCAGCATGATGACGTCATGCTGACGTCATCATTGTACCTTCAAGTCAACCTAGTCAACCACGAGCTTTGACCTTCCATATCTTGCACATACGAGCTCCGATTTGCACAGAACGAACACCGTCGGAAAGCTCTTGCCAAGCTCTTCGCATTGATATCAATTTTGACCACTTTTGGTGACATCAAACTTTGACCTTTTTTTCTTGCCCTGGGCCCTGAGTTGACCAATTGTTGACTGAACTTTGACCGGCAATATCTTGAGCTCCGTAGCTATGTTTGACTCCATTCAAGTTGCATTGGAATCAAGACATCGAGCTCTTTCTAATGGTGCTGAAATCTAGAGATTTGAAGACACTTCAATTTTCACTAAAAATATCCACCGGATCAAATAGTCACTATTACATGGTATCAAAAACATAGGAAAACAAAGATACCCATGTATTTTGAAATCTATAGTGAAAAGATCATACATCTGCAAATAGATGAGACTGCGGCCATGAGGGTAAAAGTCTCATTTTCATTTGCTATAGAAACACACAACTATGGCAGTGAAATGCAAAGAAATGTCAAGATTTCTGCAAATAAATGCATGAAATAACAGATAGAGCACAATATATTGAATACATTCATTTTGTTGTAGGAGAGCTCGAGTTTGAGCACATTTTTCTACAGGAAATGGAGAGAAATGCAAAATCTATTGAAACAGTGAGCTAACCTGAGCAGTGTTGTCTTTTCTCATTAATATGCAAGATTTTTTCTCCATGAAAGCGTAGGAAAACTCCATGAAAATGCACTGATGGCAGCACACTTGATTCCAACAGTTGCAAAGAGTTCAACATGAAATGAGCATTTTGCATCAATTTTGGTGTTTAGGGTTTTTACCCTAATTTTGGTTGATTAAAGCCCAAGGCATTTTTCCTTTTATTTTAACATTTTGCATTAAATCTAATACCTTCACATTCTGAGTGTCTAGGAAAGTAAAAAGTGACTTATGTATTTTTTTCTTTTGTCCAAGGCACATTTGTCTTATGTATATTTTGCATCAAGTCAAAATGTAAAATAGTTTGATTAAGTGATATAATTATACATCACTTAGTCAAAATGTTATTTTTAATGCAAAATATAAAAGCATTTTTTTTCAAAGAGTAAGTCAGGGGGTATGTTTGAGCCCAAGTTTTTCAGTTTTGCATTTTACTTTCAAATGTAAAACATTTAGTTAAATGGTGTGATTATAAACCATTTAATTAAATGTTGTTTTTTAAATGCAAAATTGAAAAGGCATGTATTTATATGTGTAATTCAAGGGGGTTTAGTTGAACATTTATGTCTTCCAAACATAATGGAATAGGTTGAAGACATGTTTGCACACCAAAAGTGTGAGTCAAACAGCTTGGAGACATAATGATATTGAGCAACATTGGGATTGGTGTGTGGGTCATCTTTGACTATTTTTGGAGGGATTGGGGCCATTTTGGAGGCATTTTTGTCATGCTTTTGGTATGGTTGGTTTAGAGCTTGAATTTTCTACATTTTGGAGGCATTTTAGAAGAGTTTTGGAAGGTTCTTTTTTGGCCTTTATGTTGCATTTGACCAGAGGTTCTAGAAGGACATGTATGGGTAGTCGGTTTCAAAATTGCGTAGTTATCTTCATACTTGAGGTTTTAGAGAGGCCTTTCTTTCTTTCTACAGGATTGTAGCTTCTTTTGGAGTTCTTTGAGGTGGAGGATAGCATTGTGACTCAGTATCAGACATGTACAGCAGTATGTAACACCATTTTTATTAATGAAATTTAGTGTTTTACCTTCTTAGAAGCTATTTTATTGAGTGCAGTGTGGTGATTGATGAAAGTTCTTGTGAGTTTGGTAACTCCATTTTTTTTCACTTTAGCACCTTTAGGTAGAATGAACATATTTTTTTGTAGGTTGTAAGTTGTGTGGTGGTTCAATAGTTATTTTAGTTGTGGAAACTTTTTCCTTTCAAAGTGACAAGTGAACCAAGCCTCCTTACAAAACACTTATGCATTGATATGTTAAAATATTTGAGTTGTGTTAAGTTAAACTGAGTTTTTGATGAAATTGTGTGTTAAATTAGTTGTATAGGTCTGATAAATCAAATTAGGTGCATCACCATAGGGGTTTAGTTTTTATTTTCATGTTTTTTTCTCCCCTTTTCCCAACAAGGAATAGTTTAGGTGACACCAAAAGGGGATCCAACCCATAATCTGGAGGTCTACTTTCACAATAGGATACCCACAACCTAAAAGTAGTCCAATGTTGCTCCAATTTTTTTGAGTTTTCCACAACTTGGCAGGGGTGAAAATTTAGATAGTTAATAGTTTTGGCATGCCTGATGGGATAGTGAACTACTTCTCAGTTCATTTTACACATTTTATTGTTGTTTTTTGGTGTGTACAGTAGTATTTTTTGCCTTTGGAGGCAAGTTTTCAACACACCTAGGACTCCAGAAGAATAACAACTAGTTTCAGGCAGACAAAGTGTTGGTATGTACTTATTTTTAAAAAAAATCATACCTGGCTTTCTTGCTTTACAAGAAATTTGAATGAATTTCCAGCTTCTATAAATGCCCCAATATGTCTACATTTTATGAAGACATGTTCTATCACCCTTCATTTCATGAAAATGCTACTCATATACCCAATTATTAGCCATATCAAAATGAGCATGTAGATGTTTTTAGTCCAAGTACCTTTGCTACAGGAGATTATCAATATTCTCCACATGTTTTCCACCCTCCCACCCTTGCTCAACCATCATGGCAGCCAATATATGCACAAGATCAATCCCAAGGCCACTATTTTTATAGCAATCAATAGATCAATCCCTATGATTAGCTTCGAGAGTTTCAAAGTTTTGAGGATAAGCTCAAAAAAATTCACAATCTAGATTTAAGGTTGAAGATAAGAAACATGTTTCTTGAAGAGCAATTTAGAAAGAGTGAATTGAATGTGCAACAAGAATAGTTGGTTTTTCCAACCTATGATTTCTCACAAGATTACAGCCTTGAATATCAACAAGAATGTAATTTGCAGCAGGAACAGGAAGCTTACCAAGCCCACCTCCATGAGTAGGAGTGGGAGGCACAAAAGAGGAAATTTGAGGAGAATCTTGCTCAACAACTTGTTGCAAAGGATGCAGGAATGAGGCAAAAAATTTCCAAACAAGAGGTTGCCAAGTTCAATGTTCCAAGCTTCAAACAAGGTGAACCTCTTAAGCCTAAAAAATTTGCATTTCCAAGTTTTAGAAATCTTGTTTCAATTCAAGAACCTGTCCTTGAGCAAGCTCAACCTGTAGAGGAGCCTAAAAAAATTGCTATCCCAAGTTTTAGGAGCCCTCCTATTCAAGAACTTGTTATTGAACAAGTGTATCCTTGTGAAGAACCCATTAAGGGGGCTCAACTAACCCCATATGTTCTAGAACAACCTAAAAAAGAGGTGCTTGTAGAGGAAGAGCCTTTTGTTGTAGATACACTTGTGCATGGGGTCCAAAATGAAAAATTAGAGTTGTTACAAATGATTGACGAATAAAACTAGTTGGGATAGCAGGGTAGTAAATAAGAAATGAGTGTTGAACATGAGGTTCTCACATATTTGTTTGTTAAGTTGCCTAGTTTGGTTGAATAAAGTGAAGATAAGCAAGAAGAATGTGATGGAGTTTCATTTTGGGACGAGTTGGAAGATTTTTGCTCAAACTTGGATTGTGTAAAGAGGGTCCCATCTGTTGTGTTTGAAGAGTTTACTACCTTGGTGGATGAAAATGAGGATAACACAAGCATACTAGCATCAGTGCCTAGTTTTGAGCTAAGTGATGAGATAATGATTGATATGTTTAATGAACTTACATTGTATGTTGATGATGATGAGTACACCATGCTTGTACTAACATCATTATCAATTTTTGGATAGCAAGAGGATGAGGTTCACTTTGATAGGGTGTTGGTCCATCAAGAAGCAAATAGGGACAACCTTGTCTTAGAAAGTAAAGAGGCTGGTATGCCTGAGCATGTTGGTGAAATGGAGCAAAATGTGAAGCAAGACATTGCTTTTAGAGGTATGAGTCTTGAGAATTGTAATAAAGTTGAATAAGATCCTATTTTGCATGAGATAACTAATTATGAGCTAGATGAAGATATGTTCTCAAGCGTGGTAGAGGAATTATGCTCAAAGCTTGATGCCAAGCCATCATTGTGAATCTAAGTGTGAGCAACATAAACAAATGGACACAAGAGTCAGTTTCATTTGAATCACATGAGGTAGCTAATTTCAATCATCATGAGGTTGTGGTTGTAGAAGCAGCTGATCAAAGTAAACCTAGCAAGATTGGCTTGAAGGTTATTCTTTCACAAGAATGCTCAATCGGGAATTTAGCTAGTTTGGAGGCCAGTGAGGTACCAAAGGTCATGCTTGCACCCAAGTATGAAGATGCAATTGAAGAAGAAGCTGATTTTGGAGTTGTAGCTAAAAGTAATCAAATTCAACTCAATTTTCCAGTTCAGGATAGCAATAGGAATGATCAAAATCAAGGTGTAAGTGAGTTTATTTGCATCTTTCATGAAACATTGAAACAATCTTTTGAATATCTACATGTGTTACATGTTCTTTCAGCAATACATAATCATGTAATGCATTTGTTGTTGATTAAAAAGGGGTGTTATTTTGCAAAGTCTATTAATGGATTTTTTTAACCAACTTCTTTGTTGGTTAGTGTAGAGTAGGTTAGAATAGGTTTCTAGATGCAATTTTCAATTCCCAAAGTATTGTTTTGCACAATTAGTTAGTTTGGTTTGAGAATTTTGATGTGTTGAATAATTTTTGGGGTGTCATACGCTATTTTGATGAGTTACATCAATGTACAAAGTTGTTTTTAAGTTGTGTCAGCTTTTTAGATGACTCAGTACCCAATGGATAAGCTTCAGGCAACTGGCAAAGATGTTTAGCAAGCAAACATATAGTAGATGTCACCAAAAATGTTACCTGATTTTGCTTCCAGCTAAATTAGGTAACTTATTATTGTTTTTTCTTTTAAACATTAAAAGATACATCATTTTCTGCTAAATTTCATTCATGTGCATAAAGGAGATTGTCAAAAAGATTGCATTATTATAGTTTTGCAATTCCATACAATAAGAAAGAGAACAAACATGTATTGCAAATGTAATCTTTATTGATGATCATAAGTATATAATGTCCCTCACAAGCTGAGGGACTGACTATTCTAATGCTTGTGAAGAAAATACTATACATTTATAGATAAAAAGAAAGAAATGCACATAAAATGAAAAGGGACCTATCATTGCCTAGAAAGACGAATCCTATTGGCCTTTTCCTACATCATCTTAGTCTTTCTCACTTGTCCTGATTTTGTTTGACACTCGCCTCGCTGCTCTTAGGTTTCTTGCATCTGAAAAAAGAGTGTTGTTAGAGCAATGAAAGGTCACTAATCAGAATATGTGCAAAACATCTATAAACATATAGTCTGATATCCATAAGCATTAAAATAGACAGCATACCATAGGTTTCTAGGAAAACAAAAAAAGAGTAATCAAACACACCTATAATATGCTTTGTTTATCTAATTGTTTGTTCCTTGTGCCGATATAAGACAAATCCTTGTTACTATTTTGATTCAGCTAATAACATCATGTGGAGTAAAATGTGGCTCCCATGAGGGTTGATCCCAGCATGCTGCCCTCATGTGTTTTAGGAGGGATAGGAAATTGAGCAACTTGATCAAATCAATGATAAACCTATTCTTTATGCATTAATTCAATATGGAATCATACCAGTTGATCAACTTTCATTATCAAATTCAAAAGATGCAACAAACAATGTGAACTTTTAGGAAAGTTACTCTTCATATTTTCACATTGAATCAAACAATAGGCTGCCATCATGCCAAAAGGGACAATACTTTGTTGAATATGTCTTTCAATCTTCTTAAGTGAATCCAAGATCCATTTAATAAAGAAACAAGTGATTTTTGTGAACATTGAAACACAGATGCATCAAGTTCAATTATAGATGCATCAAGTTCAATTATGCATCCATCGATAAATAATGGAGGAGCTATCAAGTCCTGTCCAGAACCATCATGAGTCATATGGAGCAGCATGCGTGCTACAGGACAACACAATGAATGCATGCTACATGACAACAACAATGCATTTAGCAAGAATCAATATTCATCTATAGCCATGATGATCACGGTGCACATGGGAAAGATAGATCACTTTCAAGTTACAGTGACAGAGGGTTTCAAGAGCAATAATCAAAGGGGCTCTTTCTAATGGTTGATAAATGCACAAAGTCTTAGCAAACTATGGAGTAAAGAATCACTTATCATCCTCACAGTCAGCATGATTATGAATGAGACAATGAAGTCAATCATCTTTAGGGTTGTTACAGTGTTTGCAAGTGATCACATGGAGTCATGATCAAAGGGGCAACAAGCAATTGTTATGCATAAATTGTGAAGGATGGAGTATTCTAGGAATATCAATGGTCTTAAATACATTTAGGAGACAAGTATTATGCATCATGAGTAGCACTGAGCTATAATAGAGTAAGAGAGCAACATGTGCAAGAGATGGAAGAGCTATGTGATAGTAAGTAAAAACAATGCATAATGGTAAATGACCAATTTTTTGTGCATTTCTCTTTGAAATAATAAGAACAGAGCATCTCCTCATATTGTAACAGAGATAGTGATGGCATTCTTCACAAAAGTATAGTCAACAAACACCAAAGAGATAAGTATCATGAGTTCATGTCAATAAAGTATGGTGTTATCATGTGCTATTATCATGCCAAGCACAGGAAAGAAGAGGTTCTACATCTAATAGATAACATCATGTGCTAAATTACAAATGATTATCCATTATCTACATTTTATAGAGTCGTTGAACATCAAATAGATACTACAACATTTGATTCAAGTGTCACAAAAAAACATTGTCATATATGATAGTCATACCAGAGCAAAGATAAAGTTCAATGCAATGGCAATCTATGGTGCAGATGTGGTTTGTGATGATGCTGAAGATGAGGAAAAATCTACCAAGTTGTCTCATGCAAAAATACAACTGAAAGGTAAGAAAATTGAGGCTCTTCTCACTACTAGTTCTCAAGAAAATTTAATTTCCAAAACTTGGTGCAAGAGTTGTTTAGAAACAAGAGAGACAATCTTCATTCTTTATACATGAGGATAGTGCCAAAAAATCAAGTTTTGTGAAGAGTGTTAAGACTTAGAAGCAAGCTTTGCATAAGAACATAAATGCTACCATTTTTTAAAGTAATTATGTCTTACATGTCAAAATGGTCACAATACTACCCACAGGAACAAGTACAAGAGCTAGTTGTATACAACTTATTAGATGTCAGCTTATTAAAGGTAGAGTCATGAACATGCCAGGGTAATTGTATGCTCACAAAGATAGTTAAATGGATACTAGAATGTAAAATGACAACCACCTCATCAAGTTGAGGACAAGTTGCATTCAAGTCACCAAGGGGCAATCAAATACAAATGACAGCCATGTGAGGCGAGATCTAAAGAGTTGAATTCATTGAACCTGCCCAAAGTAATCTAGTGAAGATTGCAATCTTTTTGGAGTGTGTTTCTAAACCCAAAAAATAAGCATTTGCATTTGCTGGTGAAAACAAGAAATAGATATTGAAGGAACACGAACATGTTGATGTTGTCAATTCTATCCCAGATAATATAATAAGACCCCAATCCATTTGGAGAGTGTATTTGAGTGCAATAGAGGGGGGTTTTTGAAAGGAAAAGGTGGTATTCATGAAGGAATGAAAAGGTGCATGGAGTCTTTGACTCATACTCGTAATGTGCAATGGCATTGTTCATCATTTTGCAGACCATTTTTCTTCACATGGAAGCATTGTCTTATGGAACAGTTGACAGAGATAACTTTTGTTTCAACTGATAAACCTTTCATGAAATCTCATTCATATTATAATCTTGCATGATTTCTGTCGTAGAAAATGGGATTATGACATAGATAGCCGCTATTGCATGGTATCAAAAAATAGAAAAACAAAGATACCCATGTATTTTGAAATCTACAGTGAAAAGAGAAAATATCTACAAATAAATGAGGCTGCGGCCATGAGGGTAAAAGTCTCATTTTTAGTTGTTATAGAAACACACAACTATGGCCGTGAAATGCAAAGAAATGTCAAGATTTCTACAAATAAATGCATGAAATAATAGATAGAGCACAATATATTGAATACATATTGTTGAGCATATTTTGTTGCAAGAGAGCTCGAGTTTGAGCACATTTTTCTATAGGAAATGGAGAGAAAGGTAAAATCTAGTGAAACAGTGAGATTACCTGAGTAGTATTGTCTTTTCTCATTGATATGCAAGATTTTTTCTCCATGAAAGTGTAGGAAAACTCCATGAAAATGCTCTGATGGCGGTGCACTTGAGTTTCCAGTAGTTGCAAAGAGTTGAAAATGAAATGAGCTTTTTGCATCAATTTTGGTGTTTAGGGTTTTTACCCTAATTTTGGATGATTAAATCCCAAGGAATTTTGCCTTTTATTTTAACATTTTTCATTAAATCTAATACCTTCGCATTCTGAGTGTCTAGGAAAGTAAAAGTGACTTATGTATTTTTTGCTTTTGTCCAAGGAACATTTGTCTTATGTATGTTTTGCATCAAGTCAAAAGTTTGATTAAGTGATATAATTATACATCACTTAATCAAAATGTTATTTTTAATGCAAAATATAAAAGCATGTGTTTTCAAAGAGTAAGTCAGGGGTTATGTTTGAGCCCAAGTTTTTCATTTTTGCATTTTACTTTCAAATGTAAAACATTTAGTTAAATGGTGTGATTATAAACCATTGAATTAAATGTTTCTTTTAAATGCAAAACTGAAAAGGCATGTATTGATATGTGTAAGTCAAGGGGGTTTAGTTGAAGATTTATGTCTTCCAAACATAATGGAATAGGTTGAAGACATGTTTGCACACCAAAAGTGTGAGTCAAATAGCCTGGAGACATAATGATATTGAGCAACATGTGGGATTGGTGTGTGGGTCATCTTTGACTATTTTTGGAGTGAATGTGGCCATTTTGGAGGCACTTTTGTCATGCTTTTGGTATGGTTGTGTCAGAGCTTGACTTTTCTACATTCTGGAGGCATTTGGAAGAGTTTTGGAAGGTTCATTTTTGGCTTTTATACTGCATCCGACCAAAGGTTCTAGAAGGACATGTGTGGGCAATTGGTTTCAAAATTGCCTAAGTATCTTCATACTTGATGTTTTAGAGAGGTCTTTCTTTCTTTCTACAGGATTGTAGCTTCTTTTGGAGTTCTTTGAGGTGGAGGATAGCATTGTGACTCAATATCAAACATGTACAGCAATATGTAACACCATTTTTATTAATGAAATTCAGTGTTTTACCTTCTTAGAAGCTACTTTATTGAGTGCAGTGTGGTGATTGATGAATGTTATTGTGAGTTTGGTAACTCCATGTTTTTTCTCACTTTAGCACCTTTAGGTAGAATGAACATATGTTTCTGTAGGTTGTAAGTTGTGTGGTGGTTCAATAGTTATTTTAGTTGTGGAAACTTTTTTCTTTTCAAAGTGACAAGTGAACCAAGCCTCCTTACAAAACACTTTGCATTGATATGTTAAAATATCTGAGTTGTGTTAAGTTAAGTTGAGTTTTTGATGGAATTATGTGTTAAAGCAGTTGTATAGGTCTGAGAAATCAATTTAGGTGCATCACCATAGGGGTTTATTTTTTCTTTTCATGTTTCTTTCACCCCTTTTCCCAGCAAGGAATAGTTTAGGTGACACCAAAAGGGGATCCAGCCCATAATCTGGATGTCTACTTTCACAATAGGATACCCATAGCCTAAAATTAGTCCCATGTTGCTCCAATTTTTTTGAGTTTTCCACAACTTGGCAGGGGTGCATTTGGATAGCTAACAGTTACTTTCATTGATGATGTCTCAAGATACACCTGGATTTATTTTATGCATGCAAAATATGAGGTTTTCACTAATTTTAACGAATTTGAAGCCTTAGTTGAGAAGCAAACAAATTATAAGATAAGGGTGTTGAGATTTGACAATGGGGGTGAATATTGTTCTAGGGAATTTGATGAGTTTTATAAGAATGCAAGTATTGTTCAGCAAAAGACTGCTCCTTATACACCCCAAAAAAATGTGGTAGTAGAAAGAATGAACCAAACCTTGATGGAAAGAGATGGGAGCATGTTGAGTGGTGTTAAGCTTGATAGATGCTTTTGGGAAAGAGTTGTAAGTACTGCATGTTATTTGATTAATAGATCTCCTTGTTTAGCTTTTGTTGATAAAACTCCTTATGAAGTGTGGATAGGTAGAAAGCCTTCTATTTCACATTTAATGGTCTTTGGTTGTGATGATTTTGTTCATGTGCTTCAAGAGAAGCAATCTAAATTGGATCCAAAAGCATAAAAATATATCTTTGTTGGTTGCGGTGAGAATGTAAAAGGTTATATTCTTTGGAATCCGCTAACCTGCGAAATGGTTTTCTCTAGAGATGTGATTTTCAAGGATTTTAGAGATTACTCAGATAAAGAGGAACCAGAGGAGAAAGATAAGACAACAATAATGCACTTTGAGATAAAGATATAAAAGTAGGAAGATGCACATGAGGAAGAACAACTAGATGGATTAGATGATGGAGAAGAAGAAGAGGGTTCAGAGAGTTCAGATGATGTGCAACATGAGCATACAAAAGATGAAGAACAGCAAGAGCCCCTTACTCCTACCTTGAGGAGATCCACAAGGAAGCAAAATCCAGTTAATAGGTATAGACCATCATATTACCATTGTGTATTTTCTTTGTTAAGTATTGACGATGAACCTAGGTCTTTCAAGGAGGCTCTCTCTTTAGAGGAAAATTATTCTTGAATGTAGTCCATACAGGAGGAGATGATGGATTTGAATAGTTGTGATACCTAGGATATTGTTAGTTTTACCAAAGGAAGGAATCCCATTGGTTACAAGTGGGTATTTAAAAAGAAAATTTATGTAGATGGTCGGATAGAGCGGTACAAGGCCAAACTGGTGGCCAAGGGCTACTCCCAAAGAGAGGGAGTTGATTTAGATAAAATTTTATCTCTTTTTGCTAAGTTAACTTCTATTAGATTCCTATTATCTATTGTTGTTGCTTATGATTTTGAAATAGAGCAAATGGATTTTAAAACTACTTTCTTTCATGGGGATCTTGAGGAGGAAATTTATATGCAACGGGCTAATGATTTTGTTGTGAAAGGAAAAGAACACTTGGTTTGTAGGTTAAAACGATCATTATATGGTTTGAAATAATCACCCAGGATGTGGTACCATAATTTTGATGCCTTTGAATTGAAGTTGGGTTTTCTTAGGAGTGAGGAGGATCATTGTGTTTACATTAAGGTTATTGATGATCATATACTAATCATTGTCTTATATGTTGATGATATGTTGTTTATGGGTAACAACAAGGTGATGATTAGGGAACTTAAGACTCAGCTTTCTGGCATGTTTGATATGAAGGATTTGTGGGTTTCTAAATGTATCCTTGGGATGGAAATTAGTAGGGATCGAACTCATAGAAATATTTGGTTAAGTCAGAGTAAGTATGTCAATACCATTTTGTAGAGGTTTAGTATGCATGACTATAAACCAGTAAATATTCCATTTCTTGTTGGTACTAAGTTGATTTTAGACATGTTTCCTAATTCTGATGATGATTATCAAGAGATGTCTAAAGTTACTTATGCTAGTTTCATTGGTAGTTGGATGTACATGCAATGGTTTGCACTAGACTAGATATAGCCCAAGCAGTGGTAGTCTTGAGCAGGTTTATGTCTAACCCTAGTAGAGAGCATTAAAATTTTGTTAAAATTTCATTTAGATATTTTTATGGTACTTTTGATTACTGTTTAGTTTATCATGGTACTAATGATTCGGTTAAATCATTGGACATACATGGTTTTGTTGATGTAGATTGGGTAGGTGACTTAGACAATTGAAGGTCCACGAGTGGCTATGTTTTTACTTTGTTTTGAGGTGCAATGAGTTGGATGAGTAGAATACAACTTGCAATTGCATTGTCCACCACCAAAGTAGAGTATATAGCTTTTACACATTCCTCTAAGGAGGCGGTTTCATTATAGAGACTTGGTAAATGTATTGGTTTTGAATATAGGATAGTATACTAAGAATGTTGATGTTCAGTATCACTTTGTGCAAGAAATGGTTGAGAATGGTAAGGTCTTGATTGAGAAGGTTGACACATTGGATAATGTTGGAGATTCTCTCACAAAGCCAGTGACCACGAATAAGTTCTCTTGGTGTAGGAAGGCCATGGACCTTGGTCACTATACTTGATTATAATTGTAATGTATCTCATAAATGTAATTGCAATATATAATGTCAAGTGAGAGAATGTTGGGATCTAGGTGATATTATAATTTCTATCCTAAGTTGATATTATGTGTCTTCTCATTCTTTAGAAAGTGTCCTAGAGGACATGAGAAGAGAATTATTTATTATTTATTTTCCTACATCAAATTGTAATTGCATTCATAGAAGTGGACCCATTATGGTGATGGTTACAAAGCATCCCAAGATAATATTACATTTAGGCATCCACTTTCTAGGTGGGTACCACCGAGAAGTGCATGATCTTGCATTTTCATTTGCATGTTGTGTATGATATCCTAGGTTGGGCACCCAAGTTTGCATGTTCTAGGTATGAAACATCAAAGCCATCAAAGAGTAATGGAGCACTCGAGTATGACCAATTTTGATTGGCTATGGGTTAGGCATGCATGTGAAGGCCATGTGAGTATTTAATATTTTTCACCATGTTTATGGTTTGTCCATTAAGAGGGGCACAGGTTTTTTTAGGTGGTTTTAATTGTTGTTTCAGGATACCACAAGTGGTATTCTCTCCCACAAATTCTATATATTGGAGCTTTGAGATGGTGGTTTCTTATGTTTTGCAGATTGATAGAGTAATGAAGTGCTGCAAAAATTAAAAGAGGAGTGTTGTATTGATGTATACTTCATTTGAAGATTAATACAAGCATTGCATCTCTTTGGGTGTGAATTTTTTTCCTGCAAGGGTTTCTCCATGTATATCTTGTGTCACTTGTGATTCTCAACTTGTGGTATTGTTGTTTTTCTTTCATTCTTGGATATGCTAATCACATAATTGATAATCTTGAATACATATTGTAGACACATAAAAAAAATCATTGAAATCATCCTCTTATTCAAATTTTCCAATCATTAAGTGGATCCAAATATTATATTATTATTCTTCATTATGTCATAATATCAATTTCCTTCTTTATACTATAATTTTCATATATTCAATCCATTTAATAATATTATATAACCATTTTAATAATCTCAATTACATCATTCTTCTAACCTCTTCCACACACGCTTTATCACCTATTTATCTTATTTCACTTCTTTTATTTCACTCATCTCATGCATGTGGGATATACTTTTTCAAGTCAATCTTTTATCCCACATTCGTTCTGTAATCTGGGTTCACCAAGAGGACACCTATTTAAACATAGCCCTCTCTCATCTTTGATCCATCCATGATCTTTTCATTTTCGTGATCTTTGCATCCAATTTTTGCACTTGTTGATTTGCACTCTTTTTTATATCTATTTGCTCATAGGATATTTACATTCATCACTAGTATTTTGAATCTCTCTCATTTTTGCTTCATTTGAATATCTCTCACATCCATCAATCATAACATCTTGTGTATGCTTTTGAGAGCACCTATTTCTGAACACAAGATTGTGATTGTAGGAAGACAATGAAGTGAATCCCTATTAGCATGCATGTGTGTTTAGATTAAATATTTGTTTTTTCATGTGTGTGTTTTGTTTCTTGTCGGAAACTTAATTGAGGATGTTGGAAATCAAAATCTTAATCCAATAATATTTCAAACTAGTTTTCCTCTATCTGCACATATTTTTAGATTTGCAAACATAATATTAAGTTCATATTTTTGCAAGTTTCACCTTGTATTTCCAACAATATGAATATCACCCATTTTCCACACACACTCCACTATAATGCCAACAAATCCAAAGAATAAATTAGAACCAAGATCTCCAAACCAAGAAGATAAACCACCACTAAAACATCATTTTCAAAATCTTACTGAATCATGTAACAAGATGTCCATGATATAATGATAAATAGCATGCTATAAGTCCCAATAAATAACTCTCCAAGTACTCTAATCATCCATCCCACCATTCCAATGCACAAATGACCATAGATATGGATAACTAACTGAAATTGTATCAACAATGAAAAGACCTACAGATATAAATAGTCCACATATAATTCATCTCACTATAACAAATGGGTGTCCAACTCATGAAGCTACAGAACTTGTATATCCCAAACTAATACATGTAAACTCACCATCACATCAATAAACTACAAACCAAGATAACATATAGATCTCAAGAGTCTGAAAACAAGAAATAACTTGTAGATATAATTTTCCAAAAAATACACAAACAAGTAACAATATTTAAGGAACCAAATAAGCATCTAGAATATTAGAACAACCTCCTAATATTAAACCAAAAGTACCATTGACAATTATGAGTCAAATGATACTACAACTTGTTAACTATATTATCATGTTGTACCAATAATCAAATGTACATGAATATCCATGACACCATAATTATACTTGTACTCAACTCTCACTAAACTAAGACTCCTAGTCTCACACATGTATCAACCATATCCTTAAAACAAAAGATGTGACCTATGTACCTATCTCTATCAAATTTCAAATTCTAAAAACACTTCTAAGACTATATCATGAAGCACCAATTTTGATAACTATTTGTACCATAATATTGGTATCATGCACTCCCATAAGTGTATACCCTCTAATTAATCTAAATTCCCATAGAATCACAACCTAAATATCAAGCTCCTATAAATGCTCAAATAAGTACAATACTCTCTTTTCTCATCCAAATGTAAAACTATCTAATCCACTATGTAGTACACTACAAATGTTCTATGTCACCTATTCAAAATACAAAATCTAATTATGTATGTGAAAGATATGACCTATTAACCATTTTGGATTAGTTCTAGCTTCATGCAACCAAATTATAATATAAATAGTAAAATATGAAAGCTAAACCTATAATATTATGTAGTTCTTAGTGAGATATTTATGATAACTATAAGAAGTTAGAAATGTAATATAGTATGTAAAAGTTTGGCCCCCAAAAAAAAATTGTTTGTCTCAAAATTGAGATATGGTGGCTAATGGGCGGTCCATGGGTGGCACTATTGATGGAAGCATTTGACTGGTGATGATTTGGTGGCATGTTGGTGGAAATGGCACTTTAGGTAACTCACAAGTTGTATGCACCTATTTTTTTTTCTTTTTTCTTTTTTCTTTGTTCACTCTATGACCATATAGTCATGTGACCAAGAAAGTGGAGGGGGGGGGATTTTTTTCCTTAAGCCATAGTGGCCAAAATGGGTAAAATTTTATGTCAATATTCATCTTTTGAGCTTCTTGGATCCAATGGTAAAAAAAAATTTATCTTAAGAGATTTTTTTAGAATTCCCCATAAAACCCTCATAATGAACACCTAAAAAAAATCTCTTTTCAAAATCTTTTTCAAAATCTAGAATTGTAAAAAATAACCAAAAATATACAAAATGTAAAACCCCAAATCTAAATTCTCATAACTTGCACAACATATATTATACCTTAAAATATATAAAATCTCTCTATCATTGTCATGGTTTCAACTTTGCATCAGATCTACTCAAACAAGGGTTAAATAAAAATAGGGATCTCTCACCTCCCTCAACCACAACCATGGATCTAATACCACTTATTAAGAAAATACTAAGTTGGTCAAACCATTTCCTACATAGCCTATGAGATGAAATATCATGCATACAAGCTTAAAAATAACCATAATACAAAGATCAAAGACATGCCACAAGATAAGACAAGATATACCTTGGGAAAAAACCATACTTTAATGGAATATGCATTCAATTTATTATTTAATAATGAAAAATTACAATACACTTAAAAAATATCCATGCATATTTCTAAAACATCAAGCTCTTCCAATGCACCCTCTATCTATCCAAGCATGTAAACACACATACCATGTCATGCTTTAGATGTGTACTCATCAAGAGAGCTCAATAAAAATGACAACTCACTCAATTTAGCCAACTAGCCAAACTCCAACCAATAAACATGTGCTTATTTTTATAGATTCAAGATCACGCAAAGCAACTTGTGACCTATTAGAAAAACCTTGTGTCTCAAAACCATGAGTGCACAAAACCATTAACCAAAACATTTACTTTTGGCACTAATTTTTTCCAATATTAAATATTTTTACAATTTGTAACCCATACATAACATATCTAACAAGTATTATGTACAATTTCATAAGTGGAACCAAATAAATATTTAATGTGGCTAAACACATCTCTTAAAGATGCTCCACAAATAAATATTTATTTTATATAATTAAAATAGTTCCTTCTTGTCTAAGGTGCACAACATCATTTTCCTAACAACATAGACTACCATGCCTCCACATATAATAAAAAATTGCAATCATGAAGGATGAAATCCTAGCTGATAGGAATAGGAGTGTAAGCAAGTGCAAGAGGAGTAGAGCCTAGAAACAAATACATTGTCAATGAAGTGTCGACATGTGATAGAAATAACACATAGAGAATATTTTACAAGAAGTGGGAAGTCCACTATTGGCAACCAATTACCACCGTGCAATCATGAAAAAATAGTCATGTACTATCAAAAATGTACCATAGAGATTAGGAAATCCAATGCAAGAATTAACCAAATCCACCATCATAAAGAATACTTGTACAGGAATACTTATATAGCACAAGGAGTAAAATCGCCACAACCTCCATAGATAAATCAACTAGGGTTGCACAATCATACCATGAGACAAGTTCACAAGGGTGCAAAACACTTGAATTAAAAAATAATAACCACTATAACACCATAAGAGAACCATATTTCATATTACTATAGGATATCATGAAGATAAAAAGGGAAGTCACCATAATATATGATCACTTGTAAGAACATATTTGGCCACCCAAGCTTAGAAAATCCACTATAAGGGGACCAAACCCACTGGATATATAGAAGGTTCCACTATAAGGAAGATATTCATATGGGTAGCTAGAATATTTTTCCTTTGTGGTGAGAAAAACAAGATCAAGAATGCATGTGGGACTAACAATAAGTGAGAACAAGTGACAAGGAGTTATCACAAGACAATAAAGGGATCACAACATAAAATATAGTACTACAACACCATGGTAGCAAGAAAACATAGCAAAACATTTTAAAAATAATACCATAAGTGAAGGATAACACATTTTTATAATTTATGATAAATATATACATAAAATATGAGCTACTAAACTCCTTTTGGTAAATAATATGGTTTCGTAGCAAACATAAACACCAAATTTAGTCATAAATTAAGCATATGCCAACACCATCCATTAATGAATGTTTAGATATAGATTTTTAATAAGATCCTAGAGAAACTCCTAATATTTTTGGTGGGAGAAAAACTAGCACAATGGGTTACTTGGTTGGTGCAAGCAAAATTTGTATTCAACAAATTATTGAATTAGTCTAATTCTGGGAAGACTCATTTTTAGATTGTGTATGATACATATCCAAAGGTGTCATATTTTTTTAATGTACCAAAGGGATATCATATTAGTGTAGATATAGAAAATAAATTACAACAAAATATGTTGAATGCTAAAAAATATTAAAGTTGTGGTTGAATAAGACCAAAAAGTGTAACGAACTATCATGCCTTCATCCAACTACTTACTTAATTTTGATAGTTGATAGGTAATTATCCACTATTTTGGTCATTATTTGAATCATAGCTCATAATTGATTAAACTTGGCTATGTTGGAAGAAGAATGATGAAATCTAAACTAGGTCATTTAATATTTTGGTTAGGGCCAAATCAATAATTGTGAAAATTGATTAATTAAAATTCATGCAAGTATAAGTGAACTTTGACCTAGGAAAATAAAATTGTGACTTGTATACCTTATTCACCTAAGGGGCTACATTATTTTATACTTAGAAACACAAAAAAATTGGTACAAGAGTGAACACATAACAACTAGTAAGAAGACTATTGACTTGGGACCTATTAGAAACTTTATTTTTTAAACCTGAGGTCAAATATACAAGTCATTTATGCACTTATGGATTTGACTCAAGAATGAAAACTAATATTCTAAGAGATGATAAATCATTGAGGATGGGTTTAATTTTATTTTTGAGGATAAAATAGCAAATGGTGGTAATGGAAGTGGCATATTAGTCACATCATGTGTTAAGATGGAATACTTAGGACACTCACACAAAATGGCATAAAAAATAGCACAAGAGGATTGTCCCATGATAAATTAGAGAATATGTTGTTATACTTAATTAATGAAAATAAGATATTCACAATATTTAATTTTTCACAAAGATAGCAATAATGAACTTTATTGAAAAATAAATAAACTTGTATATATGATTATTCATATTGATTTTTCATCTTGTTATTAAATAATATAATTAGTTGATAGGATTTTTCATATAGGATTTCAATCTCTAAAAAATAGTTTTGAAAATGTTGTTTCATGTTGAGAAAGTGGTATCATGCTAGAAAAATGGAAATGGTGAGAATGTTGTGTTATATCTCTATGTGTATAATATTCCTATATAAATAATACCATCATTTCAAATGAAAAAAATCCAAAATTCAATTTAGTTTTAAATCAAACTTAACATGAATTCCTCTATTAGCTCAAACATTGCACCTCCTAATATTATTTGAAATGATATCATTTTATATTATATTAAGTTGGTCAAAACTTAAACTATTATCTTATGACTTACAACTCATGGTAATTTATTGTTATACCAAACATCCATAGACAAAATGATAATATTATTGACATAAATTTATCATGCAAATAGAGATGTAACTCAACATTCTTATTTTTTTCACTATTGTAATTTTTCCAACATGAGACCACTTTTCTAATGTGAAACATGTTTCCTAGTACGAAACCACTTTTTTGAAGTGAGACAACACTTCTAATAAAAAAAGGATTTCAAAACCCAAAAGGAAAAACTTATCAACTAATTAAACTTTGAGAAAGGTATTAGCAACTAAACATGAAAATTGAATTATATGTCAAATATGTGTATCTACCTCATCTAGGTTTATTGTGAGCAGTTAGTACGCTAACCACATATTATGATAACCAAATGTGTATAGTAGGAGGTAAAGAAATGTTTTAGTTTAAATGCATGGCCACAAGAAACAAGTGTCATATAACAACTAGTCTCTACTACTGTAATATATTACTATCTACAATTTGAAAACTAGTTTATTTGATTACGTGTTAGTGGTTCAGTTAAGCTATACATTTTAGATACCAAAATATCATATTTCAAACAAAAATGAAATGAGTTATTTATTTTCTTGTTATGACATCATTCCAAAAATATAGCCTCCCTCTATATCATAGACAACTATATAATCATCATCATAAAGATATATTCAATAGAAAATACCATTTAAAAATTCGCTAATTTAAAAAAAAAGTAAATAACATCATTTAAACTAATAATTCATATCCCTTAAATTTCAAGGTATCATCTACCACAAATATAATAACTATATAATCCATAATCATTTCCAACTAAATTGGTGGATCCTATAACAAGCTTGACCTAATGTGTTTTGTGTTTATTTCTAGTCACATTATAAATTTTTCTCACTTCATCCATCTATAATAAGATTTTTTATACTTTCATACAATTTAAAAGTAAGAAATAAAGAATCATTTACATATAAATAGGGTCTTAAACATTTACATTATAAGTATATAATTTATTTAAATTAATCTCATGTTGTTGGGGCTAGCCTGATATTTGAATATTTGAATGTGATTTATCTCAAATTCTATTTAAATTTTATAATTGAAAGCATTGTGTTTAAAGAGGTTAAACAATAAATACACTAAGTACTGAGAGATTGTTATCATTATTGTATTATGTCTACATTTTGTTCATACTCTTTTCTTTTCTAAAGTGTCTTATTGTGATACTGCTATTAGGATTCAATTGTGTGGTTTTACGAGTCAAACTCATTGACCCATGTGTCTTATTGTGCTACATAATATAGCAATCTAAAAGATCTATGTAATTCAGTATGAACAACTATCTCCTAGACTCAATGCATGGTGTGGTGTTCACTCAAAGAGCAATTGAATATTTTGCATGTCTCTTGTACAAATATCATTGAAAAGCAATAGATTTTTTAAATTTCAAGTTTGCACCACCATGAAAAATTATTTTGATCCAGCTTGCAATTAAACATAATAAGTAATTGAAGGGCATGAATGTTGTAAGCTTTGATTTTTCCATTATTTTGACCCTCATTCCATTTGTAGTTCTTTGACAAACTACAAATCAAGTTTTATCATATTAAATTTTCAACTACAATAAGATATTTACATGTCAAAATATGATGATTATAATAAGATTTCAAATTTATAAATCAATAATATTTAAAATAAGTAAAAATTTATTATTAATTTTTTTACTTGAATAATTGACCACTTAACATTTATCTATGTATCACAACAATTACTAAAAGGGTTAAAACATTATCCCCAAAACTAGCGACGAGAAATTTGGAAGAGGCGGTCTGTCCATTGAAAAAAGTGAAGATAGTCAAAAATGGCGCCGCCCAGACTTGAACTGGAGACCTTCAGTGTGTTAGACTGACGTGATAACCAACTACACCACGGCACCAATACATTAAAAGCAATCGTACAAACATAAATTATAGCTTCAGACTACGTAGATAATGTTTTTATGACTTTAGGACGCTTCGTATATTTAGCTGCTATAAAATATGCTTTATGTTTATAGTGGGGATAGAAGAGAAATAACCTCTCGGGGATTTTGTATGAATTAATTATCCGAATTGTTGGGAAGTTAATATATTGACTTAATGTGTATTGTTTTTAGGAATAGTTCAATAATAATTTTAACATAAATAAATAGTGATAAGTGTTTTTTATCAATGATGATAAGTTTGAAAATATTGGAAAGGATAATGTATAAGATAATAGGGTGAAAGATGATACGTAGGGAAATATAGTAAGGACAGTTATATTAGGGATTAATTGTAAATTATTATTTTAAAAAGTCAATAATATATAGAGAGTTATAAGTGAAATCAAGACATACAATAAAAAATTTAGAACGTTAGAATTAGATATTGTTTAAATACAAGTATATTAATGGCAAAACCCAATTCTTAATTTTTTAATTCTTGTCTTAATTACTTATATTCACTTAGTTAATTATGCTCCATTCTCTTAATATGTGAGTTGTAGAATAGATCACACAATTTCTCGTTTTAAAAATGGAGGAAAATTTATAAATAGGGTTATATATCTTAAAATAGTTCACATCAATGGCCCAACTAATTATGCAATAGCATTACCATCACGGGGGGTAGTGTTGAATATTAATATAGTAAGAAAAATTAATATCTTTGATTTGAATATTAATGTGCATAATATTTATAAAGAAGGAAAAACATCAACTAATATTAGATAAGTTAACAACAATGAGAGCAAAACAAAAGGAACAATGCATGACATGAGGGATTAGAAGGCTAGAGTAAAAAGAGGAAGAGAGAGGAGAGTTCAGATAAAGAAATATATAGAAACAAAAATTACGAAAAACCACTCCTCCAAAAATACTTAAGAGAAACCAAGTTCCCATCTTAAATTGCAAGGTTACTACGATTACCAACTTTGACAAATAAAATACTAAGATATTGGAGTAAGTAAGCATCCACACCTCATTTCTTCAGTATTCAATTACTTTTAGAATAAACCTACATTAATCAAGCATGGTTAGGATCAAATTGAATTTTTATTTTGATATGAAAATTTAAGATAAGGTGGGAAGTAATGCTAGATGACAATGATCATCCCATCCTCAAGATCTGTTTTGTAATTTTATTTCTTTCCTCAAGTGTTCTATACATACTTGAGTACCATCGTTGTAAATAGAGAGTCAATTCCCTTGTAAAAGACATTTTTTTCCAAGGAGGACTGATAATTTAAGGGGTAAGTATCTAGTCCTATCAATGTTTTCTAGAGTGTAACCTCCAGGTTCTTTTGATAAATTAATGCATTCAATTTCCTTCAATGTATCATTAACCCTATAAATTATGGGTTACTAGTTTGGTTGCTTGTTCTTCACAACCTTAGCAAGGATGTCAACATAAAATTTGTTCTTGGCATACTCAACAATAATGGAAGCCTTCTAATCAAAAGAAAGCACAAATAATGATCATAGAGTAGGCCTCCTAGAAAGTGCATCAACTACCAAATTCCTCTTTCCCTTCATGTACTCTATTTCAAAATTATAAGCTTGTAGCTTTCTTAACCATTTTTGTTAGCAATCATTTAATTTTTTTCACTTAAGAACTTCAAACTATTATGATTAGTCTTCACAATAAATTTTCCACAAACTAAATATTGTCTAAACTTATCTAGTGTATGAATAATTGCCAACACCTCCTTATCATTTATGGAATATCCATTCTCTAAATTGCTTAATTTTCTACTCTCAAATAAAAGAATATGCCCTTTCTGTGTTAGTACAACTCCAACACCTTCTCTAGATGCATCACATTCAATATTAAATGGCAATGAAAAATCAAGAATAGCACGTACAGGGCATTAACTCATTACCTCCTTTAACTTGTCAAAAGTGCTTTGAGCATATTTAGACCATTCAAAATCTCCCTTCTTTGTTAGACTAGTCAAAGGGACAACCAACTAAGAAAATTGTTTCACTAACCTCTTATAATAGCAACATAATCTCAAAAATCCTTTCAACTATGTCAAGTTAGTGTGAGGTGGCCAATCTATAATCACTTGGATATTTTGTTAATCAACCTTAACACCCTTGGAACTTATAACATGTCCTAGATATAAAATTTCTTCCAAACCAAACTCACGTTGGTACAACTTAGCAAAGAAAGGTTGTTGCTCCAAAATACCCAAGACTTCATCTAGATGTTCCAAATATTCCTCCCAAGTTTTACTATATATCAAGATATCATCAAAGTACACCAATACATTTTTTTTAGTTGCTTATTAAGTACCTTATTCATGCATGATTTGAAAGTGGATAGAGCATTAGTAAGTTTGAAATGCATGACCAAAAACTCAAAATTTCTATGACACCATAAGGTTGTCTTCCCAACATCTTTGTCCCTCATGCAAATTTGATGATATCCCGATCTCAAATCAATCTTGGAGAAATACATAACTCCATGCAATTTATCTATGAGATCATCTATCCTTGTAATATGATATCTATTGTTGATGATCTTCTTGTTTAAGACCTTGTAGTAAATACACATTCTCATAGTATCAATATTCTTTTTCTTTATAAGAACTAGTGAAGATACAAATAGAGTGGAGTTGGGTTTTATAAATCCCATGTCAAGGAGCTATTTAATATCCTTCTCTATCTCATTTTTATACCCTATTTTATGATGTTATGGTGTAGCGATAATAGGCTTATCCCCTTCTCTAACACTATATAATATTGAAACCCTCTATTCAATGGTAGTCTTAAAGACATGTCACAAAAAACTACATAATTTTTGTCTAAAATTTTTTAGGTCTCAACATGATGAGTACATTTCTTTCCTAATGGAGACTTCATGGGAAGAATCGAGATTTTTTTTCCCATGCTACTTGGCCTCTATAGAAGAGTCTCTCCATCCTCTTTGTTGTCACCACTCATGGAACTCTACTTGAGATCCCTTTAAGGACAATTTTCTTTCCATCTACTATAAACTCAAGTTCCATAGTCTAGTAACTTTTTTGAATACTCCCTTAGGGAATGAAACCATTATACACACAAAACCATATCACTATCTCCCAAGCCAACCACATAAAATTCATCAAATACCTTTTGGTCTCCAAGAGATATATTGAGATTCTTGATTACTTTGGTCCATGGAATGGTGAATTCATCAACTATTGCAACATTGAAACCTTCAAATTATTCTACTTTATATCCTTTCTTGATCACCAAACCTTCATCGATAAATTTATGGGTAGACCCACCATCAATGAGAATGGTCTTCCTCTATCCTACTAGCACTCCCTGAACCTTGAAGAGGAGATATTTTGGGACGAGAGAGAGAGAGAAACAAGTGTAATCTCCCTTACATTATTGTATGTTCTTCAATAATATGTTCAAAAAATCCTCAAATACCTTTGGTTCATCCTTTGACTCTTAATCTTTATCTAGCACCACTTGTATGTGTTGCATTTATCCTTTACCCAAACATCTATTTCTATGAGTCCACGACTCTCTATAAGAGAAGCATAATTTCTTCCTCCTAAGATAATTCTTTACCTCTTCCATTTTTATTGGTTTTGGAGGTAATGCCTTAGGTTGAGGGAGGTTTTTATGAGGTTTCTGATGCAGTATCAATCATGCATTCTTGGTGTAGAATTTGTTTTTGGTCATTGAATCATCTAAACTTAGGGTTCTTTGGATGTCTTCTTGCAAGGAATGTGGATAAAATTCTCTTATTAAACCCTTGAGTGAATCAAATAGATCCTCTAAAAACTAACCATAAGTATCATTTCATTCACATCAAGAACCATCACTAATAACCTCTAAAATTATGTCACGTAGTGCTCAAGTATACCCTCTTATTTCAATTGTGCTAACTCCCTAAAGCGAACCTCTAGATCCTTCATGTCAAACCTGAACATCAATATTTGGTTGAATTCCTCTAGGGTAGTGATTAAACCATGTCCATGGGTCACCATGTCATGGTACCACCACTCATGAGCCACATTGTCTAGGTGTAAAGTGGCAAAATTAATGGCATCTTCTTCAAACATGGGGTTCAAGGAAAAATATCTATCGAACTTCTAAAACCACCCTAGCTAAAAAATTGTTGGATCCATCATATATGGGTATATTGATATTCCCCAAGCATTCTTGAATATACTTATGAGGTTTCTCATCATAGCTTCTCCTTCTATGGCCATTTCTTGTCTTCATCTCATAATACTCAAAAAAATTTATGTCATGATGGATGAAGAAATCTAGGGTATTATATTTAGTGTGATACTCCATTATTTCATCCTATTGTTGTGGATGTATAGGTTACTCTTATTCTAGGAGTTTTGTCTCATCTCTCTCTAGAAATTTGTCTTTGAATGTCTTCGAGATTAGTTAAATTAAATTCACTAACTTACTTCCTTCTACCCCATTTGGAGTAGATTTCCCAACAACCCATTGTTGATTCATCTCTTTAAAATTACTTAGCATCTCTATAATATAATCCCTCAAGGTAGATTAAAATTCTCTAGCCAACTCTCAATTTTTAGTCCTAATAACTTCTCTAAAGTGGGCTTCCTCATTTATATCATCCATAGCTACTTATTTTTTCTTTTCCCTTCACAAGTACCTAATTTCCCTATCACATTTTGTATGAACTTACATCAACACAAAGCCACATGCTAGTAGGAAAGGTGCTCTAATACTATTGAAATGTCGCTTCCCAAAATTTTTGATGAAAATAATTAGTTTTCAATATAAAAAAAATCTTCACCCAAATATATCCAAACAAGAAAATAATCATACTCAATCAACATGATTAACTAGCTAGAGACAATTAGAGAGATTTGTACAAAATAAATTAAATTCCAGCATCAAATTATATTGATTAAGATATGATTTCTACAACAACTAGGATTTTTATGATATTCATTACAACAAAAAAATACAATTCTACAACAAACAATGCTCAAATGAACAACTAAAATTTCCTACAACTTCTTCAAGCTCTAATGCACTCCTTGAGTGAGAATTCCCTCAATAATCAAAGGGTTTTTATCCTTTGATTCCAACAATCAATTATTTTTTGTCCATTGATCAAAGTCTCCTATGGGTTCTTGTCCAAAAAATATAGCTTGAACACAAAGTTCCCATAAGATATAATGATATAAAATGGATCCTTACAATTAAAATGTTTTCCTAGTTTTATGTGTTACCCACCCAAAAGATCAAACTAGTCGGCCTAAACCCAAAATAATTTTAAGGCCCAAATTTGAATTCTACACAGTACATCATAGGTTGGACTTAAACCCTTACAAACTTTTCCATTAGAGGTTTAGAGTTTAACATTTTTTTTTTACTTTAAACAAGTAAGGCAATAGCTTTGACCCCAATCCTTGATAGCTCTTTAGCATGTGTCGAGCAACAACCACAATCCCCAATCCCAATCTTTGACAACACTTTGGCAAGCATTGAGTAGTAGCTCTAATCCCCAATATTTGACAACTTTTTGGCATGTGTCAAGCTACAACCTTGATCTCTAATAATAATTTTACATACATCGAGTAATGGCTTTGATCCTCAAACTCCAAAAATATCTTTGGCATGTGTTAAGCAACAAACCTAATCCCCAACCTCCCACAACACCTAGGCATATTCCAAACAACTCCAATTACCAAAATCCAACATCACCTTGGGAGAGTAGCCTTTTATTTGGTTTTTGAAAAATGAATATGACATGAAACCTAGAGACTACTCACTTATTCATATAGTTTAGTAGGGAGGTCCTCTAAAAAAATCTCTTATGTTTTTGTCTAGTTGAGTTCTAAATCTAAAGTTATGAAAATGACAATTTTGTTTGATGTTGGGTGTAGAATGATAAACTTTACAAATAGATCATTGTGGAACTAAACCAATAACACAAATACATCATTAATAATTGTGACTTAAAGAGATAAAATACATAAGGTTTAATCCAATCATATACTCTTGAAGGAAAAACATGTTTATTATTAATTCTCATGATTCACATCATATGACCATATGATTGAATAAGGTGCAATATTTTCCTATATAGCTCATAGTATAAAAAATGATTATACAT
The DNA here is from genome assembly GCA_007258455.2 of Sequoia sempervirens. Classification (NCBI taxonomy): domain Eukaryota; kingdom Viridiplantae; phylum Streptophyta; class Pinopsida; order Cupressales; family Cupressaceae; genus Sequoia; species Sequoia sempervirens. Next base: position 37,993 of record VDFB02083371.1, read on the forward strand.
GTAACAACATCTTAAATTCTCTAATGTATCATCTTATAGTCTAAAATGATTATGCATGCAACTTAAGTGTCAAAGTAGGAATACATGCACAAAAAGAATAAATTATATTGTATATCAAGGTGTATATATAAAAAGATATTATAATGGTATATATCTATCAAAAATGACATGTATGCCAATTCAAAAACATTTTTGACAAAATGTGGCATATGTTATCTAAAAATATATATGCAATATTTATACATGTTGAATAACTATGTCAAATATTAAATATTCACTGAACCTTCTAATTATGATGAATTCTCAACATGTGGTGGATTTTTTATTGTACAATAGACCATATGTGTATGTTGGAGGGGCTACCTATGGTGGTTGGTACATTACAATGATCTCTCAACTTGGGGTAGTTCCTAAAAAATGGTCTCTTAGTGCCATGATGTTTATTAGTTGATGGATTGAAATTTGACTACAACAAGTCAAAGCATGGATTTGATTAAATATTTCAATGGTAAATAAATAATTTAGACTATTGCATATAAAATTTTCTACCACAAAATAAACATATACCATTGATAAGGCCCCTAGCATTAATTGAGGAGTTGGCTTGGATTGACCAATTAAGAGTTCTTGTATGAAAAATAACAAGAATGTAAGAATACATGTACAAAATTACAATAACTTAAATTGACATCTAAATCATTATAATTAACTATTAACTCTAAACCATTGATTAAAGAAAAAATAAACTCAATTATTTTGATTAGTTTTTGATGCTCAGAGAGCCATTCAATGAATGATGGTATTATTCGATGATTCAATGTCCTACTAAAGCATGTTGAGTATGGTGGAATTTCATTCACATTTGAAATAGATTAAAAAATTAAAATAACATTGACATTAATTAACATATATTTCTTGACAAAAAAGGAAATACATACAATAAAAAAGGTTAAATATGTAGAAAAATTCATACCATCAAGTATTTAAGTTAAATTTAATGGAAAAAAGTGTATCCATATAAAATTTTGTAGGCTCCTCTCATGCCATCAATTGTTATCCCATTTAGATATATCAACACTAATCTTTGTTATTGTTAAAATTAAATGAAATATCATGAAATAATTATAAATTTTACCTCAAAGAAAGATCAACCTTGCTTTGAATGTGCATGCATTAAATTTTATAGATGAAACAAAATATATTTCCAAGTTTAGGTGTGCAAGGGTGGTTTTATTGTCCCTCCAAGAGGATCTAAGTAAAAATTGTTGTACATACTCAATAGTGAGGTAAATAGACTCATGTTGATGAGGAAGGTGTTGGATGCTATGGATGTGTTGCTGATATGTGGTTTTCATTGATGTCAACACTATTAGCATTTGGTGTATCAATTGTTGTATATGCCGAGGATATTAAGAAAATTGTAAGAGAAAGTGTTTTGTGTTCCCAGTGGAATTGTGCGGATGGTGTCATGTTTTGTACGTTGAAGATTAGTTGATGTGGATTAAAGGGTGTATTGTTGAGTTTATCTAGATCCTCTACCATAAGTTTCAGAGGTCCACATGAAGTTTTGAGTATGTTGTGGTATGATAGTGTTTTGTTGGTCTTTGTCAGTGTTCCTGAATGAAGATTGTGTGATCCTGGTGTGAACCTAAGAATTTTATCCTACTCTATTGCGCAAAATAACTAAAAATGCAAGTGATAAAAGACTAAGGACACTTCAAGATTAGCCTAAAGAGTGATAAAACAAGAAGGAAAGTGGATAAAACAAGATGCAAACAATTTCACCTTCCTTGCTGTTGAAGACTCCTTGGTTGGCCCTTGCTTGGGAAGATTTTGTGTGCTCCTTAGATGGCTTCTTGAGTGGCTAAATGCAAGATTGAATGTGCAAAATGATTAAAATGGATGGCTAGATACTAGTAAAATGAGTGAGAATGCAAATTGACAGCATGTAGTTATCAAATGGCTAAGTGTTGAAAATGCCCTTGAGAAGGGGGTATTTATAGGAGAATTTGAATTCTCTAGAGAATTCAACGGTCAAGATTGATCCAATAAGGTCAAGATGAAGGGCTATGGTGGGTTGAAAACCCACAAGCCCTCACATCTTGACATGTGGATGGTGAAGTGGCTAAGGGGAGATGAGGTGTAAGTGAGGTGGCCAAAAGGTACATGAGGTGGAGGAAGGACAAGTACCTTCCAAGTACATTGGGAGATGGGAAGAATCTTGGGTGAATAAAAGTGAATTTTAAATTCACAATGATTGGAAGAATCTGGTGGATAAGACAATGTTCCCAAAAGGTGGGAATTTGTCACATGTGACTTGATGTGACAAGTCAAAGGTTCTAGAAGATGCATGGGAAAAGGGGATTCTAGGAATAATAAAAGGAATTAAAAATTCCTTAGGGGTGGGAAGAGTTGACCAAGGTCTTGATTAAGATTAATTGATTAATTAGAAGATAAATGAGGATTAGAAGACAACTTGCAAAAGTTGGAGGATGTGACACATCCTAATCAAGGATTAGGCATGTGCACATCCCTAATGAAAAATTAGGAGATGGATTAGGATTAGATGAAAATGACATGTGAGGAATTAAATAAATGTAATATTTATTTAATTCATTTGATGAAAAGGGGATTAAAGAGGGTAAGGTATTTAATTAATAAATACCTTAGGGATTTGGCAGAATTAAGGGTACTAATTAAATAATAGTAATATTACTTAATTAATACAAATAATAGGATGTTTAGATGAAAAGTGATAAATTTGGATAAATTAAGTGTCCAAATTTGGATGTCTACACCTGGTTATCTCAATTGTTTCAGATGCTTCTTTGTTGCTTCTTGGTGCTCTCGAATGTCTCTAGACCATTCTCTATCTTTGTGGTACATCCACATTAATCGGTGAGCTCGTGAATGAAGATCTTTTCTTGTGCATGTTTGGTTTTTCATGTTTCTAGCCGACATGTTGATGGTAGTGTGTTGTGGATCTTTGAGGTGAAATTAATTAAAGTCTTTTTGCATTGGAGATGTTAATTTGGGTCTCCACTATATTGTGGACAACCTTGGTGGATTCACATTAAAATTTTATTTGTAAATCCGGGATGACATTGCAAATATATTTTATTTTCTTGGGTGATGAAGTAGTGATGGAATCTCATGTAGCGAATATATAAGGGTGATTAGTTCATTGATGAAGATGATGCTTCGTGTGCTCCTATGTGTGTATGTGCGAATATCATTTGATTGCAAAGCAGAGTGTGAAGTGTGAAGAAGTGTTGAGCTTTATTGGAACTGTAATCAGGCTTGTGAAGAAGCTATTTTCTTAGTTCACATCTTGGATGGTTTTAATCCAAACCCTATTGTTGGACAGTGAATCCTCTTTTGTAATTGAGCAGTGAGATCTAGGCAATGTGCCTTAATGCATGTGCATTCCCCTTATTATTTCTTTTTATACTTCTAACAGAGTATAATATTGTGAACTAACATCAATCGTGGTTTTTTCCCATAACAGGGTTTTCACACAAAAAACCTTGGTGTTATTTGTCTCTCTAATGTGTTAATTATTCATGATAAATTGCTTATTCATCAGATCTGAGATTAAGTTAAGATAAGTAAGAAAATTTTGAGTTTCTGTCACAACTAATTCACCCCCCCTCTTAGTTGTGTGTCCTTGTTTTTCCAACAAAAGGTATACTAATACCAAATGATCCACTATGAACATTTATTTCATTTGGTTATGCCAACCAAAAAGTATGCATGATCAAATTCTATGTCAAAGAGTGTATAGTTGGGAGGATTTAATGTGCTATGTTTGTGATAGTAGTTGAGTGTTAAACAAGAGGTAGAGAAGGGATAGTAAGAGGGGAAATAAATGAGCCTCACATATATGTCATATTGACTCAAGTCTATCCTAAGACATTGCTCTACCTACTCCATAAAAATATCTAAAATCAAAATAGTTCATATGATGATCTAATATAAAATTTGCATATAGCTTACAAAGGAAATATAAAGGTACATCAAGATTGAAAATTTTGGTTTAAGTAAGTTAATTAATATGCATTCTAATTTTAGGGTGGAAAAAATGAATCATCGACATGGTTTTGCTAATATCTAATTATTTAACTTGATCATATGATAGGCCAATAGAATTATAGTTCTCTTGAGTTCTTGCCATTTCTAAAATGAATCATATTAGTTCATGATGTTGTGGACATGGTTGATGATTTCTTTAATATGGAAGTCATTGAGGATAATTGAGGGTAGCAATGATAAGTTTCTATAATCTTATTTATTTTATTAATATCTTTGTCAATTATTTATAGAGGGATTAGTGGGGGGTTGGGTTTTGAAGGTTGCTCATCCACATTATTTATTTTCAAATTTAAAATATATGCGTAGGATTTAGAACAATATTTTATCAAAGCATATATAATTTAGATTTAACATTTAGAACACAAAATGAAAATTAAACTATAAACAATATTCAGTTGAATTGAAAAACCTCAACTATATGAAAAAAATCAACTTACATATAACACACACTCAATCAAATTGAAAAAAATAAAATTCATGTTGTAGTAAGAAAATAAAATACATTTAATAAAATTAAAAAGCCTAAACTAATATATATATATATATGCAATCTTTTATATCCCTTTTTACCACTAAGTTGAACACAACCCTATTGGTCATGGGTTTCTAGGCATAGATTTGAAACACATGCAAAGTAGATATCCATTTAGAATGAATATATATTTTGGTTTGACGCCACCAACAATAAATTGGACTTCTAGTTGAGCCAAAAAAAAAAAACACAAATTGTTTCACAATTTTGACTAAGTATAGGCACATTTTTTTTTAGTTGCCATTGTTTGGTTCATTATAGTCTTGTACTCACCCATATAAGACTATATTATCTCCCTCTTTGTCTCTATCTATTTATAGATTCATATATCTATGAATGTGTGTGTATATACATATGATGGTACATACATATGGTCTCTATATATGTGTGCATATATATAATATGGCTCTAGGAAAATTCACCGCCAACAATTCATTGATGGAAAGTTAACCACCAAAAATTCATGCAATTAATTTTTCATGCGGTGAATTTTCCTGTGGTGAAATTTTCATCAGTAAATTGCTGATGGTGAATTTTTTGTATGCCATATAATATACCTCTACAACACACCTATATATATGTATATATAATATGTATATACATATGTATAATGTGTATATACATAGATATATATTATGTATGCATATATACATACACATCTAGACACATAAATATACATCTATATTATATGTAATGCCCAACTATCTTGCAACTTTAATTATGCTCTGAGTACTCAATGATGGTCTTAGTTTTGGCTACTTCAAAATAGTCATAAAAGATGGTTACCTTACTCCATAGATAAAAAAAACATCTAATTATTAACATTGATTGTAGAATGGCTTAATAACCCTTTCTAATGTAAATAAATTGAATTATGACAACTCTTAGTAAAAGTAGATAATGTTAGGTTAATCCTTATTGAAGATGGTGTGTGTATACAAAATTACTTTATTCACCTTAAAATAAATAAATAAGGGATCCCCTAATCTTGCTTGAACTAAATTAATTTTGTGTGAATGGAAAGATTAGTCAAGCAATAATTTGCAATGAGATTATCACTAACTAAATGTTAATTAGCTAATAATATGTTAAGGTGTAATTGAATTAAGCATTGTGTGAATACTAACCTTTGTATAGGGAAGGCACTTGGTGAGTGGAGTTATTCAAGTAATTAGCTGCATAGTGTTCACTTCTTTTGATAAATTGGATAGTGTAGATGATGATAATATTTAATATAATTATTCGATGTTTATCTTAGTAGAAGGTTAAGTTAAAAATTTAAGTTTCTTGCATGAATCTGAAATGTTAAATAGTTGATATTAATATGAAACATCCTTACTAGTATTTATGAGGGAGAAATACATATTGGAGCTAATCAAAAGGTAATAACAACTGATGCATGATTATTGTGTTGAGATGAGATTTGTGTGCATAACCATCTTATTTGGTAATTCATTTTTCTATGATTAATACCCTGATCATTTATTTTCGATGTATTTGATGTGTGCATTAAGTGTGCAATGATATTTATAAATTAGTCATCTTAGTATTTGAGAGGGCAAGGTTCATCTAGCCATGTGTCTACCTGAGTAATTTCATGTCTTTAGGTGGTTTAAATTTTGTTGATATCTTTATTCTAAGTGTTGAATGCATTTTGTTTTGAAACTTGGATTTGCCTTTGTGGAGGGTTTTAAATAGTGAACCCTTACTAAAGTAGCTTGAGATTAGGTATCTTTTTTGGAAATTTGTTGGTGGTGGAATGAGAAAAATTACACAAATTTTTTACTTTGAATTAAAGCTAATAGGAAGGTTGTATATAAGAAAAATTTATTCCTGGGTTTTGAGGGGACTCTCTCTTCCCCTTGAAAAAAAAGAAAAAAAAGGTGAGAGTGAGGAAGGAAACTAGGGTTGAAAGAAGAGATCAATGGAGATGGAAGTGGATTCTTTAATGGAGAGGGAAAGCAAATTTGAGGTAGGTTTTCTACCATTATAGTGGCAACTTTGTTTGAGTGGAGAAAAATAATTAAACTAAGGAAGAGATTTTAGATTTTTTTTGTGTAACTACATCTTCTTTCTTGTTGTATTTCTTTGTGTGGAGTATGTATGTTTTGATTGTAAATGGTGTTCACTCACTTTTTCCTTGTTTAGGATTTTACCATGTTAAATTGTTGTTTGTTGGGCTGGTAACTTGAGGTTGTTGTGTTTTGTGAATTCTTTTCTAGTTCTTAGTTGATCTCTTGGCTTAGGGGATGTTAAGAGTCTTCATGGCTCAATGATCCATAAGGTTAGGTGGAAATAATCCTTCTTATTGGCTAATTTGGTTGCAAGAATAAGGAATAACAACTGGAAGCTCTTCTCTTTTAGGGTTGCCTTCAAGCTACGTGTTATATGACCTGACCACTATAAATAGAAAATTTCTCACAACTATATATAAAAAAGATTTGTTAAAAATTAGAGAGAAAAATAACTAGTATGCAATGAAAAGAGGTAGTTTTGTTCCTCATTTACATATTCTAAAAGTCTTAAGCTACTTGTATGACTTGGGATAAAAACAAAATAAATTCTCAAACAAAGGACCTTGTATGTAGATTTGTGGATACATACAACAATAATAAAAATTATAGGTCATTTAGATAAACAACCTACAAAATGTTTATCATGTTGACAAGCTTATAGAGGGGATAGGAATACCCTTGTATGAAGATGAAATGAGCTCTTATTTCATTTTGTTTTTTTAAATATCCTCTTATAAAATAAACTACCCATCATTCTTCATTAATAGCGTTAATGGCATAATGTTACATAAAAATAATGACTATGATAGATGTTACATTGCATGTTCTCTTTCCACATTTTTAAATGATTGTTGGGTTGCTTCTTTCATTAAAAAAACTACCAAACAAGTAATAAAATGACTACCTACAAGAAAATATGATTAACTATTATTTACCACGTTGATATACATTTAAAAAAAAATCCTTGCATGCTTGTATAAATATATGCACTGATTAAAATGGAGTGATTAATTTCACCTCAGACAACAGGTCACTAAGGGTTATGGCAATTATGATTTCTGCCAATGCACCTTCACAAACTACAACAAGAAAATTGTATAATGAAAAGAAAAAAAATATAAAATAAAATAACTAATGTATGAATGTGTTGGCATTTAAGGTTTTTTACTTGGCTCATCTTTGATATTTTGAAGTGTTATTATCTAATTTATTTTGTTGCTCAAATTTTAAATATGGTTCTTTAATATTTTCTTATTATCTTTAAAAGATAAAATAAAAATCTCTCATTCATTAAGATTGCAGAGTATACATTTAAATAATACATTGGTAAATGCATATATTCTTCGTCAATAATTATTTGAAAGATTAAGTGCTAGGTTGGAAATGTTCAATATTTATGTATGTAATCATTTAGTTGTAATGTAGGTGTTAAAGTTGAATGGTTTATCAAAATAATAATAATAATAAGATAAAGAATAGTGTGGAATTGATAATAATAATACTATGAATGTAAGTTTAGGAGATATACATGTAAATATAAAATAGTAATTAAATTGAGCAAATGGGGTAACCCTTCTCATAGCAATCCAAAGGAAGAGAATTGTAATGATGGGAATTGTCCATTTCCTATATTTGACCATAATATTTTGTTGGTATGTATTGTTATCTTAATAAAATAAAATGAGAGTTGAAAAAAGAAGCATATGTGAAAATAAATAAACAAATAAATGGAAAACATTTTTCAATAATAGCTTGACTTATTCACTTAAGAGGACTACATAGAGAAATACTTGCAAGGTATCTCACTATTCAAATATCTAGAGGTGCAATAAATAAGAGATGAAGTTGAAATCGTGCTTGAACAATATTCAATATTGGAGGAATAAAAACCCTTTAATCCTTGGTTCTTAATTTGAGGTATCATATTAGACTTGTATTCCCATATGATTTAAATTTAATATAAAAAGGGTCCACTAAAAATGAAAAATTATTTTTAAATACCATCATTAGTTTATTGATAAATTATTTTATATAAATACACATAAAAAGTATTTACTATTAAACAACTTAGATATATAATTTATCATCAATATAAGCATTACACCTTAAAATGTCAAAACAAGAGAAGAGAAGAGTTGCAGTGCATGTTTATCTACATAAAAGAGTCGGGGAAGTTACTAGGTAGAACATATTGAACAGGAAAAGAGAAAAACACGCGAGGCAATCTCTGTGAGCTCTAGTATTTCAGGTATCAATACCAGAAGATCTTTCTCTTATTTTTCTTTCTGTTTGCTGAAATGGATGTAATTCAAATTAAATTACTGGAATTTTGAAAAATAGAAATTCTACAACTGCACCCGAAGCTGAATTTCAGTCCGTCGAAACTCTTCGAGGGCACCGGGCTGGCAAGGGTGTAAAAATCGTTGGAATTTTCCAGATCGAAGGAAGATTTTTAATAAGAAATGGGCATGAAAACTTAAATTTTAATTGGATGGGCGATTTTTAACCTTGGACGTACATTGTGGTTGCGAAAAATTCTGTGTTTGCTTGAAAAATAAAATAAAAATCCTGTTAATAACTTTCCTTTTATTCGGTTAAAACCTAAATAGAGCCTTTTTAAGCCTGAAAAGCAAAATAACGTTTGCCTTGCAAGTTAAATCAGAAAATTTGGTTCCAGCATGCTTATAGTTGTGATTCTTCTCCTCTTGCATTGCTCACATTAAAAACTAATGTTTGAATCATAAAATGCCCATTCATCTTCAGGAAACTCCAGTTTAGGAAAGGCGGCCTCTCCCCACGCCAGCATCTTATGGTGAATGTATTTATGTAATACATCAGTCTCGACTTAAAGGTCGAGAGCATAAGCGCACCTCTCTAAATGTTGATTCCTCTCCTCCCCTTGGATGAGCCCTGCGCCGGGACAGGGTCTTTCTGATCCTCAATCTAACAATTGTTGTGCAAAAGAATGTGATCATGAACGCATATTTTTTCTCGCCATAATAAAAATTGAGTGCCTAGTTTAGTGTCTAAGGACCTTTGACCTCCTCTGTATTTGGTGAGTAGGCTTAGAGGCTAAAGGCCTTCATCCTATTGGATAGTTCTCTTCCCTCCGCCTCCTTGAGTGCCTAAAGGGAGACGTTGCCCTAAAAGTCAATAGCATAAATGCCTTCATTACCTCTGTTGAAGATCCTCCGAATCTTGGAAGTCATTTTCCTTTAGAAATTCATTTCTGGTTTCCTGTGAATTTAATTCCTGGAAACTTTTAGAAGTTCTTACAGAGGTGCTGGAAATGTTTCCAGCGAATTAAAAAATGTTTCTGGCAGTTTTCAGGTTTTATTTTTGAGTTTGTGGAAATTTTCTCTACTAGAACTCAATGTTCTATAGAACTCATTAAATTTTCAATATTACTCCTACATATTTTGAGATATTTCATATTTCTAATACTGTTTTTTAAGAGTTCTCAGAAGTTTGTGCCATTTTAGATATGATTTCCTTACTGTTCCTTGTTTTCCGCCTTTGCCTTGAGAAGTCTATGCAATTCTTAAGCATCCCTTCGTTTGGATACTCATGTTTTCAAAACTTCCTAGTAGCCAAGCCCTTGAGCTATTGTTCAGTGGTAAAGGGAGAATTTATGATAGCTGGTCACAGGACCGAATTTCCTTTGCCAGTGGCAGCTGACTCAGTGGGCTCCACCTCCCTGTTAGTTTCTCTGTAGCTGTTCTTCAGCAGGGGGCACTCTCCAAATACAGCGATACAATCAGTTTTTTAGTTTTTGTTTTAACTTTTCCTATCTTGATGTTTGCATTTCTCACATTTAGATTGGATTCTAAATTCTGAGAGAAACGTTTTTCTGATTTAGGTTTAAAAATAAAATTGTCTCCTAGCCTAAGCAGTCCACTGAGATGGGGGTTTTCATTGTAAATCCTAGAGTTCTTTTCTTCCATAAAAAAGATTTAGGGTACTCCAATGAAATAAAAGAGATATTTAAGTGGACAAAGAGTGCATATTTAAGTGCTGAACCAGTGCAGTGTAATTCTTTCAGTTTTAATAAAAAGACAGATGCAGTTTTGAGAGTTCAAATTTGTGAGTATTTGTTCATATTTTCAGCAGTATGTGTTTGTAGATTACCATACTCAGATCAGCTGTTTTGATTGGAGTTTTTGTTTAAAGCTACTTTGCAGTTAGGATAAATTTTCTGAGTACAGAAACTGCTTGCCTTGGTCAGAAAATTTAGTACTCACCCTGGTTTCATAGCTTCCCCACCAAAAGAAGCATTTACGTAACAAAACTAAAAGTGTCCAAGTAGCCATTCATGATTCTTGTTGCAACATAGGCTAAATGTGATGTCACCATGTAGCTCTGACATCATTTATTATCAGAACTCTTTTATTTGTTCTCGATTGTGATTTTAATCTATGTTTTGGAGGATCTACTATGGGAACTCTAATTTTTTTTACATCTTTATATATAATGAAATACGAAATCAGCTTGCCTATTTTTGTTTTTTCCTTAGTATCAGTCTTCTTCATCTAGTTGGGTTTTCTGTTGGATGGTCTGTGATGGATTTTATCTTATTTGTTTTGTAGGTCAAGATACAGTACAATCTAGCTTTCAACCATGGCCAAGCATCATCCTGATCTTATTATGTGCAGAAAGCAGCCAGGAATTGCTATAGGTCGACTTTGTGAGAAATGTGATGGTAAATGTGTAATCTGTGATTCTTATGTGCGACCTTGCACCCTTGTTCGAGTTTGTGATGAATGCAACTATGGATCCTACCAGGGAAGGTGTGTGATTTGTGGTGGATTAGGTATTTCTGATGCATATTACTGCAAGGAATGCACCCAACAGGAGAAAGATAGGGATGGATGCCCAAAAATTGTTAATCTTGGAAGTGCAAAAACAGATCTATTTTATGAACGGAAGAAATATGGTTTCAAGAAGAGATAGTTGCAGGTTTTTTTGAGTATCAATTATTGATCACTGCAGTACGCGCTTTATTTTTCTTATCTAGTCTCTACACTGGAATACATGTATTTTTTCATTAAAAAGAATTGTACTTGGAGGTACACTACAAGAAATCAGATAATACACACTCACAACTGAAATGAACTTGTCGGCAGTATGATATAATCATTTAAAATATATTTAGTTTTGAGAATAGTAGCATAAAGTCGAGTTACTATGTGTTGAAACTTGAAATGCTTTTTCTCATATTTCCAGATAGGATTTGTGTGTGTTGTTTGAAATTACACATCTTATGGATTTTGTGTTGGCCACTCTCTGTACTTATACTGCTTGTAGATGCTGGGACATAACATGAATCAAGAAAATTGTCTTTAATCTTTGATCATGATAATGCACAAGTTCAAACTTGATTCATCTTTCTTTTGAGTAACCTTTTTAGGATGGATAAGAAAGGTTGGAAATTTTCGCATGTTTATGTTTCGTACCTTTTAGCGACTTATTTTAGATGTGTCAGAAACTGTGAAAACCATACATCGTGTTTAATAAAATTTTTGTGATTTGGCACATCGGAACGAGAAAGTGACAGGGATATGCAATAATTGGGTGACAAAGCCTGTAAACGTCCACCTGGTGAGAGCAAGATTGAACTAATGCAATACTAACTGCAAACTTGGTTCTGACATTTCCTCTGGTAAGATTGTACAGGTTTCAGGGCTTAAGATTCATAGTAAGCATCTCATCAATCTTCTATGTAGGATTTCTTGATATGGAATTGTATTGATTCTGAGGTGAAACTGCTTTTGTTTCTAATTGCATGGGGAATATCAATAAACTGACAGGCATAGGCAAGAAGAACCTTAATTTGACAGTCAACCCTCCTATCAAGCAATTTTTTTATAACAGTTATTTATGTGTATATCTTAACATTTGAGTGGCAACTCTGAATTGATAATGGTCACAATTTTTTATGTTCTGTCCAAAATCTCACCTTTAATGTGATATGGTCTTCCTAAAGTTTTGATTGAATTTGATGGCAAAAATTGCCTAAATATGGCCTTACAACTATCAAATTTAGGTCATGTAGGTGAGTGTAATTGGACAGAAGCAGCCATTTTAAATAAGAAGCTTCTTCTCACAAAGGCTACAAGTTAACCTCTGGGTTTTATTTCAATGATTTTAATGTCCTTGTTTTTATGCATGGCTGCTACCTAGTTGCCACCCAAGTGCCAATTTACTGCATGTATTGCACATAGGTTTTTGTTTCGTATTTTGTAGTCATTGATAAGGTGGCCTTAGGTTCATTTTGACCCTTCCAATCCACTTTGTACATGCTGATTTCAATTGTAGTCCACCTGCTCCCTTCTATGTTTTGTATACACATGTACTCTTCAGCTAACGCAGTTGGAGTATATTTTTCATCACTGTAATGTCCCCTCCAAAGTGAGACATCTGTAATCAATAGATTAGCCTATCATTTTGACCCTCGTAGGCTAATGAAGGTGATTAGAGGGTCGTCTGAGGATTGTATTACCTCCGGCGTTCAGTGATGATCAGCTTTGGCTTTCGTTTGAGGCTTCCGAGACTCAGTTTGCTCAACTTACTATTTATAGTAAGTCAGACATGGACAGAGTGGGACCCTTACTATTTTTAGTAAGGCATGTGATCATATGGAGAATCATTAGATGAGTTCCCAGTTCAGATGGCATGTTGAGAAATGATGAATTTAATGAGTTATTAATGTTATTTGGCTAAAATAACATTAATTGATTAAAATGTGATAATTTAATGTTATAACTTGAGGGTCAAAACGTCATTAAAAAGGGGCCAAATTAATGAATTGATTTATTGGGCGCCAACTCCTAAGTTCTGAGTGAAATATTAAATGATGCACATAAATAACATTTTAATGTTATTAAATTGCCTTTTTGGAGAAGTTCGACTTTCTTATGAAGGCATATATATTTCATTTTGGAGTTATTTGGGATTCATTGGATTGAGCATTGTTGTTGATGAATTTGTGTCTGAGAGTGGAGCCAAGGGTTTTTAATCCTCGAGCCATTGGAGAATGTTCCTTCTTTAGTGATTGCAGCCGTTTGAAGCAGTGAAATACCTGTTGAATTTGGCATTCAAGAGGGCATCATTCAGGTGTTCTCTTTGTGCGAATTTGAGAGATAAATGGAAGGGTTTGATTGCATGATTTTTCAGAGTTTTCAGAGATAAAGAGAAGCACTGTAGATTCCATCTTAATCTGCTCTTGTCAGATCAAAGAAGAGTACGGCCTTGATCATTTTTATTACTTACCTGTAGCAGAGGGGCGGCCAGACTAGTAAGGGCGATTTTGTTCAAGAGGGGTTTAAAAAATCTGAAATAAATCATAGTGAGGCACCTATGCCCTGGGATCTCAGCCATACCAAGTTTGATTAAAAAGGCAGCTGATGGAGGGAGAATCGAGCCATTTTATGAGTTGCTTTTTTGGCTGAAAGTGGTGAACAGCAGCTGCATTTCTTCTAATTAATTCAGGTATGATTGTAATAATCCATTGTCTTGAATATTGAGCAATAAAACATATATTGGAGGAGCTATTATCATAGTTGTTTGTATTTATTTATGCATTGCATTTTTATTTCTTTGCAAATATTTCAAAAAAACAAAAAAAAGCAGAAAACCTTCATAAAACATCAAAAACACAAAACAAAAAAAACCAGCATCAAAAACTAGAGCACGAAGTGTTCTTACATTGGTATCAGAGCCTTAATCCTGCCATCCTAGAGGGTTGAAGGCACATGAGAAGTCACCACAAATATTTTACTCGTAGTAAAGGGGAACCAGAGGTAGATTGGCAAAGGGATAATCTGTTTGCAGAGGGACCATTGGTAGAGATGGGTGACAGTTAGAAGAGAGGTAGATAGGGGTGAAGAGCTCTTTGAAAGAATGGCCAAGGTATTTGAAGGATTTACAGCCACCATGCAGCAGCAGATACAATAGAGTAGGGCTATTGAGGAAAACAGGGTGAGAAATAACAGGGATCAGGATGATGACAGGAGTGTAGCAGGATCACGGAGAGTGCAGAGAGCACCTTCCCGCATTGCAGATAGGTCGACTAGATCCACTTTTCCCGACTCGACCCACTTTTCTGAGGGAAGAGCGAGCGAAGGAGAATATTGAAAAGGTTGAGGAACCAATCTATGTTGATGCATATATGGCTGCACACGATGAGTGGCAACAATTGACACTAGAGGCACGTGAGCTCATGCACTTTGATCAATTTGTGCAATCAAGGATGGATTACTACAGGGCTCGATAGGGGAATAGGCCTCGAAACCAAAGCAGAGACTTGAAGCACGATGCTAGTAAGATCACCCTACCTTATTTTGATGGCAGTGGCAAGGTAACAGTACAGTCTTGGATTCATAGGCTGGACACCTTCTTGACCCTTCAACCTATGTTTGAGGAAGAAACAATCAAGTTTGCCATGTTACATCTAGAGGGAGCAGCCCATGACTGGTGGTATCTGGGAATGGTTACACTGCAGCATGATCGTATCACTACCTATCAAGACTTTGTGGATAGACTGGTTGATCGTTTTGATAAAAAGGATCCAGAAGTCTATTTTAGGGACTTGGCACAACTTAGGCAGACTGGCAGCTTCGAGAGCTATATCAATGATTTCTTGAAGTTATCTGTAATGGTGACAAACATTTCAAAGAGGAGGTTGGTTGTGCTCTTCATAAAGGGCCTACTTGAACCATTACATAGGTGGGTTAAGGCTTTCGATCCACCAACATTACAGGAGGCAATGAAGAAGGCAAGGAGTATGGAACTTGCAGCCCCATCAAGCAAGTTCGGGTCATCAAGCAAGTTTGTCTCAAAGGGCTCTTCATTCAAAGACAATAAAACATTTCCCAAGAATAAAGAAAAATCTGATTTTAGGGGGGATCAAAAAAGAAATCAGCAGCGCCATTTGACCGTGAAACATTAAATGATTTGCGAAAAAAGAAGTTATGTTTCTACTGCAAGGGTCCATATGATGCAAATCATGACTGCCTCTTAAGACCAAAAGGCAAAGCTAACCATGTTATGTGGGCTTTTTATGAAGATTCAGAATCTGAAAATTCCGACTAACAAGCTGGTCAAGAAGACTCAGATGATGAAAAGTAAGAAAAAAAAGGGGAAATCAATCTACAGGAGGCACGGATTACTAGTATCCAATAGGAAAGGTCTTTTAGAATGCGTGGTGTCCTAGCAGGGCAAAAGGTCATCATTCTTTTGGATACAAGTGACACTCATAATTTTATTGATGCACGCTTTGTGGAGAAGCGTGGGATCATTACAGAGGAGTTCGAAGGTATAAGGGTGAAAGTGGCAGATGGATATACCCTTAAGTGTGAAAGAATGATCAAGGATCTCCCTATGTGCCTTAATAACTACAACTTTAAGGTTGATTATTGTGTGGTAAACATGGGAGATATAGATGTAGTTCTGGGTAGGAGATGGCTCCATGCTATTGGCAAGTTCACTCTTGACCTTCGTGAGATGGAGATGAGTTTTGAGGTAGAGGGAAAAACTCAGATATTAAAGGCCATCAGAGATAGTAGTTTCAGGATGTTATCACTCAGGAGGATGGAGAGCCTCATGCGGCACAATATGGTTGAGTGGACAGCTAAATGTGTGCTGATGCTGACTCAGGAGGGGCAGCATAAAACAGAATATCACCTAGATATACAGGAGATAAGAATTAAACATGGAAAGGTTTTTAGCGACATCCCACCGGGTAGACCCCCTGATAGGGGTATTGAGCATATCATAGAGCTAGAGGAGGGCGCTAAGCCCATGAGATTACTCCATATAGGCTTCTGAAACAACTTAAGGATGAGATAGAAAAAACCATTAAGGAGTTGCTCGCCATGGGTCACATTAAGCCGAGCAAGTCACCATTTTCCTCAGTGGTTTTAGTCAAGAAAAAAATGGTACTCTTCGTATGTGCATCGACTACAAGGCTTTGAATAAGAGAACCATTAAAAATAGATACCCCATCCCACGGATCGATGAGTTGATTGACGAGTTACATGGTGTTTGTTTCTTTTCAAAAATTGATTTGAGATCCGGCTATCATCAGATCAGGGTGCGTGAGTAAGATATAGAGAAGACGACATTCAGATGCCATTGTGGGCATTTCGAGTTTGTGGTTATGCCATTTGGGCTAACCAATGCGCCAGCCACGTTCCAGGCCATAATGAACAAAATCTTCCAACCACAGTTGAGGAAGTTTGTACTTGTATTCTTTGATGATATACTGGTGTACAGTAGAACGTGGGAGGAACACTTGGCTCACTTAGATGTAGTGTTGGGGATTTTGGATAGGGAGTCGTTGTATGTGAAGGAATCAACGTGCGACCTTGGCATGACAAAATTGTTATATTTGGGACATATCATTAGTGCAGAGGGTGTGAGCATGGATCCTGACAAGATTCGTGCTATCATCGACTGGCCCACTCCAAAGAATCTCACACAGTTGCGCGGATTCTTGGGGTTATGTGGTTTCTACCGCCGATTTGTCAACGGTTATTTGCATCATGCAGCGCCTCTCATGGACTTGATGAAGAAAGGTGCTTTTATTTGGACCCTAAAGGCATAGGAGTGCTTTATGAGATTCAAATAGATTATGACCAGTTGTCCCATTCTTGCCTTGCCAGATTTCACGAAGCCATTGAGCTTCAGTGTGACGCCTCGGGTGAGGGAATTGGTGCTGTGCTTATGCAGGATAAGCACCCGATTGCATTTGAGAGCAGGAAGCTCAAAGGACCAAAGAGAGGTTATAGTATTTATGATAAGGAGATTTTGGCCATTATGCACGCATTGGCCAAATTTAGACAATATCTCGTTGGCAGCAAATTCTATATAAAAAATTACCACAATAGTCTTAGACATTTCTTGGGGCAGTGAGACCTTAATGACCGCCAACAAAAATGGGTTAGTAAGCTTCAGTCGTATGACTTCAATATTACATACTTCAAAGGTACTCAGAATGTCGTCACTGATGCTCTATCTCGCAGACCACACTTGAACACTATGGTTTAGATCTCATTGGATTGGAGGCACTTGATAGTGGCGGAGTACGCCAAGGGCACATGGGCATTTGGGATCATTGAGGGGTTAGTTCAGGACAACAGATATGTAGTTGTCAATGAGCTCATCATATATAAGGGCAGGATATATTTGATGCCAGGATCAGAGATGAAGAGCATTATATTGAGGGCTTTCCATGATGTGCCTACTGCAGGACACCCAGGATACTTCAAAACTTACAGGTAGATCAAGGAGAGGTTTACATGGAAAGGGCTCAAGGCCGATGTTCTTTAGTATGTTAGGGAGTGTCCAGTTTGTCAGCAGAACAAACAAGAGCACACCTATCTGGTAGGTCTATTACAGCCACTTCCGATTCCTAATAGGAAGTGGGAATGCCTGTCCATGGACTTTATTACGGGCTTGCCTAGGAAGAGACTGTATATATGTGGTTGTAGATCGGTTAACAAAATATGTCGACTTCTTTCTGATCACAGCTACATACATGGCTACATAGGTGGAAAAATTGTTCTTCCGGGAGGTTTTCAGACTACATGGGTTACCTCAGACCATAGTTAGTGACAGGGACAGCCGGTTTATGAGTCACTTTTGGTAGGAGATGTTCAGACTCTGTGGGACTGAGTTAACCTTGAGTACCAGCTACCACCCGCAGATAGACGAGTAGACAAAGATAGTTAATAAATGGGTGGAAGGTTATCTTAGAAATTACATAGCTAGGCAACAGAAGGCTTGGATAAAGTGGATTTACCTCTGCGAGTATTGTTATAATTCCACTTACCACATGTCAATATAGATGACACCTTTCATGGCGTTATACGGGTATGACTGTAATGTCACCTCCAAAGTGAGACATCTGTATTCAGTAGATTAGCCTATCATTTTGACCCTCGTAGGCTAATGAAGGTGATTAGAGGGTCGTCTGAGGATTGTATGACCTCTAGCGTTCAGTGATGATCAACTTTGGCTTTCGTTTGAGGCTTTCGGGACTCAGTTTGCTCAACTTACTATTTATAGTAAGTCAGACATGGATAGAGTGGGACCCTTACTATTTTTAGTAAGGCATGTGATCATATGGAGAATCATCAGATGAGTTCCCAGTTTAGATGGCGCGTTGAGAAATGATGAATTTAATGAGTTATTAATGTTATTTGGCTAAAATAACATTAATTAATTAAAAGGTGATATTTTAATGTTATAATTTAATGTTATAGCTTGAGGGTCAAAACGTCATTAAAAGGGGGCCAAATTAATGAATTTATTTATTGGGCGCCAACTCCTAAGTTCTAAGTGAAATATTAAATGATGCACATAAATAACATTTTAATGTTATTAAATTGCAGGGTTACCCGGGGACGCGTCCCCCCTCCAAAATCCCCCGTCCCGGTTCCGGGGACGTCCCAGGTACTGGGGGATGGCTAGGGGACGGCAGGGGACCGTCCCCCTTTTTTGAAAAAACTCAGGAAACGTCCCGGGGACGGGGGGACAGTGTTGACCAAATAGGGACGGCTGACCAGTCCCGGGGACGGAAGGGGGACGGCTGAGCCGTCCCTCAATCGTCTCGGGGACGGCCGGCCGTCCCCTACGTTTTGAAAGCCAAAAACATAAATTTTAAAACATGAAATTTAAAAAGGTCGGCCCTGCCTACGTGGCATGTGTGGGGCCAAGTGTTTTAAGAGTATAGTTACAAGACTCGCCCAAACTCGGCGAGTACTCGCGAGTCCCGAGGCGAGTGACCCTGAACGAGTCCCAGAGACTTGGCTACCGAGTACTTGCTGAGACTCGGTAGACTCGCCGGACTCGCTGGACTCGGCAGACTCGCCGAGTTTTGTGCCTCAGACTCGGCCATTTTAATTAAATTTTTTTAAAAAAATTGCAATCTTTAATTTACAATTTTTTTAATTAAATGGTGTGCGCCATGAAGGTTTGTGTGGTTTTGAAGGTCTTCATTTGGGCTTGGTGGCGGGGCTCCTTCTCGTATACATGTCATGAGGCCAGTGCCGGGATATTAGCAGTATTTGCCTCGACCTCGCTAAGTGGTGCCCCGGACCCCGCAGTGACGCCTTGACCCCGGGCGTGCCCCCAGAGACCCCCACAGGAGCCTTGCCCTTGACCCCGTGGGGCATTGCCCCCAGAGACCCCCTGAAGTGGCCTTGACCCCGTGAGGCGTGCCCCCAAACCCCGCAAGTGACGCCTCAGCCCCTGAGGCATTGCCCTAGACCCCACGGTCTTGAGACCCTCGCGAAACTGCCTGATCCTGACCCAGGTGTTTCCCCCAAAACCTCATTAAAACTATAGGTCTAAGCATGTTATAGGCCAATGATGAATCATGATCATTAAACCTACAAAATACATATCCCCTGTTGCAAATCTTTGCATCTTTTGCAGTCAAAGCCATAATCAAGGATTATCTTGTTCCATACATTAGACATACGATATTGTATTTTGATTTTCATAACAAACTTTAAAACTATATGGCAGCAATGTAGCCTTTGGGCATTTTGATATAAGTTTATAAATTATAACTTGGAGGTTGTTTTATGATTTGTGTAACTGTATGTTAATTTTGAATGCGTATTGACTATTGACTTTGAGTATTGGCATAATGTTGAACACAAATGTTATATGTTAATGTTCTATAATGTGTATCATGCATGCCTTATTCATGTTATCTATTAAATATTTAAAATTTCCCTATATTTTTAAAATTTTCCCTATATTTTTATATAGCCGTCCCCTGCCGTCCCTAATTTTGGCCTCAAAAATCGGAAACTTGGGGACTCGTCCCGCCGTCCCCTGCCGTCCCCGTCCCGGAAACTTGGGGTAACCTTGTTAAATTGCCTTTTTGGAGAAGTTCGACTTTCTCATGAAGGCATATATATTTCATTTTGGAGTTATTTGGGATTCATTGGATTGAGCATTGTTGTTGATGAATTTATGTCTGAGAGTGGAGCCAAAGGTTTTCAATCCTCGAGCCATTGGAAAACGTTCCTTCTTCAGTGATTGCAGCCATTTGAAGTAGTGAAATACCTATTGAATTTGGCATTCAGGGGGGCATCATTCAGGTGTTCTATTTGTGCGAATTTGAGAGATAAATGGAAAGGTTTGATTGCATGATTTTACAGAGTTTTCAGAGATAAAGAGAAGCACTGCAGATTCCATCTTAATCTGCTCTTGTCAGATCAAAGAATAGTACGGCCTTGATCATTTTTATTACTTACCTGCAGCAGAGGGGCGGCCAGACCAGCAAGGGTGATTTTGTTCAAGAGGGGTTTAAAAAATCTGAAATAAATCATAGTGAGGCGCCTATGCCCTCGGATCTCAGCCATACCAAGTTTGATTAAAAAGGCAGCTGATGGAGGGAGAATCGAGCCATTTTATGAGTTGCTTTTTTGGCTGAAAGTGGTGAACAGCAGCTGCATGTCTTCTAATTAATTCGGGTATGATTGTAATAATCCATTCTCTTGAATATTGAGCAATAAAACATATATTGGAGGAGCTATTATCATAGTTGTTTGTATTTCTTTGCAAATATTTCAAAAAAAAAAAAAACAGAAAACCCTCACAAAACATCAAAAACACAAAACAAAAAATACCAGCATCAGAAACTAGGGCACAAAGTGTTCTTACAATCACTATCCTTTATTCTTGCTTCAGATGGTTTTTAAGCTAGTTCCATTGGTTGTGACTGAATGGGCACTTTTATGTGGCCAACCAATCGCTTGGATGTGGGTCCTGTCATACTTGATTGCAGCATTTCTTATTCATTCAACTCTTTCCCATTCTCTTTGGCATATTATGCTGCATTCTACTTGCACATTGTGTGGGTTTGGACTATACATTTGTAGGATAACTGCCTTATTTTGCTTCATGTTTTCAAAATTGATTGGCCTATATTTTGGGGAGTGCCAAAAATAAATGATCAGTGGCTCTCCCTTCACTTTTCAACCTGCCATTCACATATAAATATTCGATGCAGCCTGGGCCGATTCAACCAATCTTTACAGCTTAACATACAAGTATATGCACATTCATTCACATAAATCAGAAATAAAACAAGTATGGTCCATTCATACAAACACATTAGACCCACACAAGCAGAGGATCATAACCATTCACCAAACATGAGAATATTTCAAGCCCAAGGACCCTCTTTGGGATGTGTTGTTAAGTAACAAAGGTGCAAAGAAGATTTTGCCATCTGTAATTAATCAGACTGCAGAATTCGAGAGAAAGGGGGAAAAAGGAGTGGTGTAATAAATGTTAAAAGGAACTGGAGATCAGCTCGATGATCAGCCATAGACAGTTAAGAATAGAGAATGCTAGCTGGTGGATGGAACCACAAACCTAAGTTACCGGTTCGGGTTCGGGGACGGGTTCGGGTACGAGAACCCGGTACGTGGGTACGGGCAAAATTTTTTTAGGGGTTTGGGTACGTATGGGTACGTGTGTGTATATATATATATATATATATATATATATTATAATTTAATATATTATAAATCTATATATATGTATTATATATACAAAAAAATAAGAGAAATATAGATAATTGTAAAACTAAATCATTTCATAGTATGATACTTGATCAACAAAGGTAATGAAAACTCAAATGATTAGACATTGATTTTTTGTTAATTTTATATCAATTCATTTGAATTCTCAATTCAGCTCTAATGTATTATAGATGATTATACCATGAATATGGTGAATGCCTTATCATATGAATATTTGAATTTTTCTATATGTTTAAATTTCTGCTATTTTTTCAATTGCTAACCCCTGGAAAAAAGGCCTCCTGTTCCCTGTCATCACTGAAATGTGTCCCACTGTTTCCTACCATTCCCATCTCAGAAACTTGGTGAACAAAGGTGTTTTTGTCAGACATGGATATTATATTTTAGGCTCCAAATCTAATGATGTAACAGAGGTTTGTAGAAGAGATGAAACTTCCTATCACGGTGGGCCGCAATAATCACATTTAAGGTGACTGCAAAATAATTATGTATGGGTGCATGTCCAAGGGGCTAAAAGATTGGCATCTGCATAGCATATTAGAAGATAGACAAATTGGTGAACATTTTGATTGTTTATCCTTTCAGCATTGTTTCCAAGAAACCAACTCTATTGCGGACCACCTAGTGAATGCCAAGGTAGGACTTCTACCTTTCACATCAAAGGTAAGTTATAAATGCTGAAATGTTAGAAGAAATTCCATGGCCCAATCCAACCTTTCATATTCCAGATTAAGATGTGCCATATTTCTCTTTGTATTTGGCGCTTTTGTTTTAGATTTTGGTTTTTTGGGGCATTTTGCATCTTTGTATGTTTTACTTGCATTTCTCTCTGGGTTTGAGACCATATCAAACCCACAACTAATTAATCAAAAATAAATAAAAATTAACAGCACTAACAAGATCATCTACAACAATGGGAAAGGGACAATATAGTGGGCCAGTGCATATTAAAACAATTTTGCAGAAGCATTATCCCTGCTTTAACAGATTAGAATCTACAAAATCAGTTAATTTTTCCCCAATCTTGCACTACATGCAAACATTCATAAAGTATAAAACCAGAGAAGTCATAAAATTTATTATTAACAGGTTACAGATCATAAAAATCCAGAATCCATTTATTGATCATGATTTCTAAAACAAATGTACAGGTTATACATACAAAGTAAAATTTCACTCAAAATTTGCATTTTTTTCTTGTGGCCATTAATATAACAAAATCTGGTGACTTTCGGAAAAAATAATATCTGAAGAAATGCCCAAAAAGAACTTCCAGGTAACATACCAAATCCAACCAGCCAAAAGGTTAGACATGAATTTTCAAATCCAATGGCGCTTGTACAAGCTCATTATTGGATCAGCAAGAATCTTGCTCTCCCAATGGTAACGTGTCCATGAAAACCAAACCACTACATGAATAGGAGTCAGGACAAATGAAATTTTGTTGAAGGGAGCTTGTAGAATCTGAAATTTATTCATCATTAGCTGCTGGCATAGTAAAATATTCATTGTTGTGAATCAAAATGAGTCGGCTCAAGCACTAGGAATCGGGCATTTATACTAGAAGAATGTTGGATGAGCTGCAGAGTGTGGAGTATGTGAGTGGGAGCTAGCGATGAGCAAATTGTTGCAATTCTTGTTTCAATGTGTTAAGACTTGTGATTGTGCAAGATAGAGGGAGAAGGAAAAGAATGGAAGGATAATACTTCTTCAGTATACAAATATCAATTTGAAAATTCTTTCAATTTGAACATTTCAAACAACTGGTTGAAGATTATTAAAGGTTGCATTCACAAGTCACTTTACTCTGTATCTTAAGTCTGTTTTGAAGCCTATCCAATGCTTCACCACAAATTACTAACCATTTCTATAGGTACAAAACTTCAGTAGTGCAGGAATATCCAGAAGTTAGAACCACAAGCAATCTTGCATCACCAAAAATAGAATGAAAATTGGCTGAGAGAATTTTGGTTTTGTGTACAGGTTTTCATGGAAAAGAACATGAATAAATGAGTCTAGGATATCAAAGAGCATTCTAGCTAACTTCGGGAGCAACAGAAAAATATGGTTGCATCTTTGACAAACAATCTACCACTTTGGCCATAGCCTGTTTCAACTTTGGCACCACTTTTCCTTCAGCAGCAGCCTGTGTAATCTTCAACAGCAAAGCAATTTTGGCAGCAAAAGCAACCTTAGCAACAACTATGACTTGGACAACATTTGGGATGATTTCCACACCAAGGTGGAATTGATGGCTGACAGTGATGACTCATTAGGGCATTAACTTCAATAGACATCTGGCTTTGTCTTTTGCCTGTATCAACTCATTTTATGTCTCCAACCTATCATTATGGATTGTGTAAATTTTCTTCATATTATGTTTTCTTGTTGGCATTCACCCAACACTTGGTGTGCATAATAGCATGCCCATTAAGGTGGAATGTTGGTAGTCTTATGCCTTTTGGCGGACATTTGTTTTCTTGAAGGGGTCATGCATTTCATTTGACATTTTGGGTGGTGCTGGGGCTTTAGTCCAGTATCATTTGGTGACTTTTCTTCTCCTTGCTTGCAATTGTTAACTTTCTATGGTGTGTCGACTATGTTATTCATGTGGGCAGACATTTTGCTCATGATGCTGTCATTTGGCAGCCGTTGGAGGTCTTGGGTAACTGTAATAACAGCTGGGTCAGTACACTAGCAAAATGAAGAATATTCAAGCAAGAAACAAAAATGGTTGGCAGATTTTTGTGGCAACTCAAAATAAAACCCATTGATTTTCTTGTAGAAGGCAGTGAATGTAGAAGCAACAAACAAGAGAGAGTAGGCTCTAGGAGAAACTCTTGCAACATTTGCTTAGAAAACAGGATATATTGGGAAAAGAGGAAGACCCTGTTTGAGGAAGGATTTATTCATCATGGGCATAGAACATCCCATTTGCAAATTTCTGTGTGTAATAAGTTCAGGCTATTTGCAACTTGTAGCCTGTGAACAGCAACACAGATTTAGATAATTTAATGAAGATAGCATTATTTTTGCTTCTGCTTGGCATATGTTTTGTTGTTGGTTTGTGTGGCTGCTAGGTTTAGACTGTCTTTCATTATACCCTCTTGCCTAGATGCACCATGTGGTATTGAAGCAAAATTTTCCTTGTGGAGTTATGTCTTGTGAGGCTCTAGTGGATTTGTTGCAGGTGGGGGAAAGTCTTGCAATTGTAGGGGTAGTGAGAGGAAATAGTGTCAAAAGTGTTTTAATACCCTTAACAAAAGAGTACCGGGTAGAAGGTGTAAGAACATCTTCCATTGAGTGGATAGTGGTAGAGGAGGTTTTGAGAGTGTACATCTTCTAGTGAAAGTGTTTGGTATAGCACATATGCAATTTGTTTGAAGTGAAAACTAGTTGTGGTCAAAGTGTGTTTGAAGAAATCTTCAAGAATAAGAACTAGGATGGCCTTGAGGAGACCTATGAAATTTGCATTAATGAAGTGGAGAGAAAGGCCTCTTGTGGAGAGGGCTCTTGAGTTGTTGAGCGTATTGAGAGCAATGGTAGATGCTCTTGAAGGGCAGAAAGTTGGTATGAGTAAAAGGAGAAAACAAAATAAGGTGGTGATGGAAGATATGAAGGTTAAAGTTGTTTATCCAACACAAGAGATGAATCTGACGGAGACTTATTAGATGGACACAGAGAAAGGAGAATGTGTGTAACTTGTTGAAGAATAGATCCTCATCATAGAGGATATAGATAAACAGTTTAGTAGAGGAAATGCAATAGTGGTTTGTCCTTTGGAGGACATAGGAGATGAATATGTAGTAGATGAGTCCACAAGTAGAGGCATAACAAAAGTTGCATAGACTTGAGAAAGGGATGTTTGGGGAAGATATCTCATCTCATCAAGTCTGGTGGAGTTGGATTGATAGTGGTGGGTCAAAGTCCACAAGAGGAAAGAGAAACATGAGAAGAATTTAGAGGATGGACTAGAGCAGACAAAGTTCTACAAGAGAGATGAAAATGAATGGCCAAACTTGGTGAAGGAGGACTCAAGATGGGATATGGCACAACCAACAGCTAGAAGAGGCGAAGGAAGATATTTCTTCTATTGTATGTAAATTTAGTCAAGGAGCATGCTAGCATCGTGTGCATTCCAAAAGAGTGTTCCTACCCATAGTACACAAACTTGGACTCAACACACCAAAACTTTCTAACTCAGCAAAACTTGGCAACAAAAACAGAAAACTTAAATTTCTAAAAAAAAACAATTTTTATGCAACATACAATTATAAAATATATCAAATGAGTCTACAAAATATTGGGGAAATGTTTTCTATTAGATTTGAATACAAATAGAGTACAAAATCACATCATCATGTGAATACAATAACTAGTTGATAACTATTATGAATTAATGATGACTGTCTTTGAAAATCATCACCATAAATTGTATATTCAATCAAGATACAAATTATATGATTTGCAATTTCTTCTGATTCATTCTAGTGAGAAATTGGAGAGAGAGTCTTTCATTGCACTTAGTTGTGGCTCTTTACTTGGCCTAGCCTTAAGGCCTACTTGTGACTCCACCTACTACTAGATGGTAGTGACTCCTTTGCTCCATGTTGGAAATGATGTCCTCCAATCCAAACTTTCTTGCTTTTGCTGAATCCACACCCTCCATGGCTGCCCTCTTGAAATCAACAATATTGTCCTCTATGAAGATGGGGGATCTCCTTATTCTAAACAAATGAATCACTTTAAAGTTCAATATCATCCAAGATGTGTCCATCTTCCTTGTGCAAAGTTGAAGGTTGTATTGCACAACAACTACACCATTAGGACATTGTTGAGTCAGCTTATTGTGCTGCTTTGTGTGAAAGGACTAAAACAAACTTCAGTTGTGCTCACTTCTAGAATGCTGCAAGGTTGAGACAAAATTTGGAGGGCTTTATTTTAAAGATTTGGGGCATTTCCACCCCAATCATCCCACCTACAAATACAATATTCAAAAATTTGTAAACAATATTAATAATTGTAATTTGTAATGTAAGATATGAATAGAGACTCCAATTTTTGTTACTTGGTGTTTGGGTGGTTTTTCATCGAATAGCTAGTGCCAAAGAAAAGAGCCTTCCCCTAGCTTGCTTGTAATTCTATAACTTTAAAATAGTGAGGTCCCTCACCTCAACCTTGGGTGTCATTCTCTCAATGTATGTTGAGAGGACCTCCATAACCCCCCAATTAGGATATGTGGAGCTAGTAGTAATGTAAAAGCACAATGGGATACCCTTTTATTTTACTGGGGGTGACTCCCTTGTCACATAAATTACTTTTTGCCGATATTTTCCCTTGTCACATAAATGATTGTAGGATTAAAGAGCATATAAAATTCACAAAAATAAACACAAGCTATGTTTTTATATTAAAACATACTCAAATAGATTATTTGAAGGATTACAATCTTTTATAAAGCCTCATTCAACCTCTCGTGCGGCTAACCATTTGACAACCACTTATCAACTTCTAATTTATTAACAACAATATATAAACCTGTTGGCCCCACGGTTGTTGTTGCACCAAAAGATCGACCTTTTAATGCCCGATACAACCACTAGAGTTAACAGATCCATGGGAGGCGGTTAGTCCATGCCACAAATCCCGAGGGGAGTGCTGACCATTTGCCAACAATCTCCCCTTCAGCATTACCCAAGGGGATTCAAACCCGATACCTTTGGCTCTGATACCAATTGTTGGCCCCACGATTGGCGTTGCACCAAAAGATCAACCTTTTAATGCCTGATACAACCGTTAGAGTTAACGGATCCACGGGAGGTGGTTAGTCCATGTCACAAATCCCGAGGGGCGTGCTGACCATCTGTCAACAAAGTCCACTAACATTATATTTAATAACCTAATATAATACCATATAACACAAATAAACAT